>CAKNXH010063784.1:0-24204 GCA_932178445.1 Andricus quercusramuli
ATATATATATATATATATATATATATATATATATACATGCATGCATGCATGCATATGCATATATTCAAAAGTTTCTATGAACGTACCGCCAGGCCACTTTTTTTTTAGGACTACACCACTGCCAAAAACATATAATAAACATGGTCTGACCTCCAGACGAGAAAAAAGATTTTCTATGAGGTTTTTTTATGTTATGTCAGAACCCTGACGTGCTGGGGTGTTTTTGAATCTCAGATTCGGATTCAGCGACCCCAAAAGCATATAGAAAACATGGTCTGATCTGCAGACCCAAGAAAATATTTTTCATATGGTTTTTTGAGGTTATGTCAGAACCCTGACGTACTGGGGGTTTTTAGACTCTAGCTTCAGATTCAGCGACCCCAAGAACATATAGTAAACATGGCCTGACCTCCAGACCCGAAAATAGATTTTTTATGAGGTTTTTTGAAGTTATTTGAGAACCCTGACGTGCTGGGGTTCTTTGGACCTCAAATTAAGATTCAGCGACCACAAAAACATATAGTAAACATGGTCTGACCTCCAGACCCGGAAAAAGGTTTTCTTTTTGTGTGGCTGTGTAATTGACGAGAATTGCAAATAAATATTTTTAATTCATTCACCATAATGACATAACTTATGGGTTATCTTTGGAATTTTATCTAGACAAGTTTGACATAAGACAGGAAACTGTAATCAACAATATAATGAATCAATATTTCTATCCATGAGCATCTTCAAAACAATATCTTTAATTTTCACGCAGTGTCTCGTCGTCCCGAAATTCGGGATGACCAGTGCAATATTGTTCATAAGCTTGGCTAGTCGTCCCGAATTTTCGGGTGGGGGCGGGAAGGCACCCCTGTGACTGACCATAGAAATAATGTTGCTGAAACACCTACCCCTTTTCCAACGTCTTGTGGGGGCGGGAAGGCACCCCTGTGACTGGCCACATGAATAATATTGGTCCATCCCCCCTAATTTTTCGGGACGACTAGACACAGCCTAATTTTTAATTAATTTATTCTTCAAATTATTACAAGAATGACACACAAGACAGACTTGTTAAATTATTTTCAGTTCCTGATGTGATTGACGAATACAAAATTTAACTTCTTCCTCCTGAAAACTTAGCTAAATGAATTTAGACTATTTCTCTTAAAATGTTTCAATATTTTCAACATTCTTTGACGAAATTTGCAAAAAACTATATTCAGAGTTATTATAATTTTCACGAATTCTAAAACCATCTAAATATCCTCCAAAATGTTTTGTCTAAATATTTGTAAGATTCTGCAAAATTAGAAAACTTACTTTGAAAAATCACTTTTTGAAAAAAGGCATGTACCATTTTCCTAGGATTGTCAAGAAAATTCTTTTTGTATCTTGATACCTTTCAAATTTGTAGAAAAGCTTCTTAAATTTTTGTTTAAAATCATCAGAAGTGTATGTTTTGTGTTAACTTTCATGAAAAAGTTTTCAATTTTCAATTATTATTGAAATTTGTTTGAAACTTCAAAATATATTTTGAACTGATTCGAATTCATCATAAAATAAAGAATGAAAAAACAGAAAATGGAAAAAATTTTCTTAAAATCATCCAGATTCTTCTTTTAGCAATTCTGTAAATAATTTACAATGTTTTGAATTTTTCTCAAAAACTCTTTTGCAATTAATCTTTTCTAGGTAACATTTTCAAATTAGACAATTTTGATTTAAAATCATTTGTACTCTTTTTTTAAATTCTTTCTCAATTTTCCATCAGAAATAATTTTTTCAAATGAAAAATTAATTGATATTTTTCCATGAATGTCAAGAAAAAATTTTTATTCTCGTGAAAGATTTGAAAATTCTTAAAAAGTTTTGTTTTTGAAATATTCAAATATTTAGATTTTCCGAACAAATTTGGCAATTTCGTCAAATTTACAATCATTAAGAAAAAATGTTTAGACATTCGAATATTCTAAATATGTATTAAAAGGATTTGAAATTTTTCTAAGATAAAAAAAAATCTTCAAAATTAAAAAATTGCCAGTAAATCCTGGAGATACTTTTTAGGCAATTTTGAAGATCTGTTGAAATATTTTTAATTATTCTATTAAAATTGATATTTGAAAATAAAAAATCAATAAGTTTTCCTAGAGAGCTTAAGAAAAACATGTGATTGTCTTGATACCATTCAGAATTCTTTAAGAGCCTCCTTTTCAAAATCTTCAAAAATCTACATTTTTTGATATTTTATGAAATATTCTAAATAGGTAAATTTTCTTTGAAACTTTCCAAATCTTCTAAAACTTTTAAATACTATCTTTTGGAATGATTCAGTATTCCAAAAAATTTTCTCAATTCTGGAAAATTAAAAAAGTCGTCTTAAAATCTTCCAGATTCTTTTTTGACATTAATTACAGTCTTAATAATTTAAAATAATCCTTATAAAATAAAATCTACATTTTTTTACATTTTCTTAGAAATCTTTTTTGAGGTGCAGGAAATATATTGTTACATCCATTTTTAGTGGTATATGGTTTTACTGTTTACTGAATTATTAAGCGCACGAATTCAGTAGCGGCTCGGAATTATTTAAAGATAAGTTTATCAAGTTCGTTTAAAAATATTTTTTAGTACGTATGTATTTTTTAGAGGTATATTGTTTTAGGGTTTGATGAACGATTCAAAATATTGTTTTTAATCGATATTATTCATTTATTATGAATAATATAATCAAATATTTCATTCAAAGAAATATTTTCTAATGCTCAAAGTTTTTAAAAATTACTGTTTGAATTTAAAATAATAATTGAAAAAAAAAATATTTTTGAATGGAAAATTTTCTTTCAAATTTGCATATTATTCTTAAGAATTAAAGAAAAACGTTCTCGAAAATCGAATCTTTTTGGAATTAAAAAAAATTTTAATTTTTTTCCGCTCGAGGATTAGCCAGCTATTTTGGATAAAAATTCAAAAAGTTAGGGCATTTTCAAAATTTTTGGGACCTCTCTTTTTTACGATTCATAAATTCTATGTGCAGCGTTTCATGGTACTCTAAAAGACAAAAAATAACTCATCACGACTTATTCCGATAAAAAGAAAATCATCAGAGTTATAGCATTTGCAAAATTCAAAAAAATAAACGGAAATGGAAATTTTAAGCCAAACAACGCACGCTATGGAAAAGGATAAAGAATAGAAAAAAGTTGCACTCTATCACCCCTACAAGATTTTTATAACAAATTTCTGAATTTTCTTGAAAAATGGAAAATTCTAATTTCGATCGCACAAAAAATAATGAAAAATCCAAAGTTCCATTTTTTGGTGAAACTATGCAAGATAGGAAAAAAGATGATCCAACCAAATTTATGCAAACAAAGAGGATCTACAAATTTGTCTGGGATAATATTTTAATAGGACGCGTAGTTTCTACTTCGTTCGTAAAAAAACTACATTAAAAATAAAAAAGATTAATTTTTGGACAAACGACACAAGGTACGAAAGAAAATTCAAGGACAAAAGTAGTTTCCCAAAAAAATATCTATGACTTTTTTATAAATCATTTTTTCGTGGTACGCATGGCATTTGTTTTAATCATAAAAAAATGATGAAAAATAAAAAAAATTTGTTGGACAAACGATACAAGCTATGATAAAAATAAAAACTTAAAAACTTATTTCTCTAACTGAAAGTTAAACTATTTTATTTTTTTTGAAAATTCATCTATTTGGTTGAAAATTTAAATATTTCGTTGAAAAATTACTTCATTTGGTTAAAAACTTATTTCTCCAGCTTAAAATTAAACTATTCTATTTTTTGTAGAAAAAAAGTCTTCTTTGGTAGCAAATTATCCTTCTTGTCTAAAAATTCAAATATTACGTTGGATATTACATTACAAATTCAATTATTAGGTCGAAAATTCATGTTTTTTGGTAAAAATTATTTTTCTTTGGCAGAAAATTAATCTTTTTTTGTAGAAATTCTTAACTTAATTTTTTTGTCGGGAACATTTTTTTTTTCATAGAAATTAAATTTTTTCGGTGAAAAATTGTGTTGTCTGTTTGAAAATTAACTATTTCGTCGAAAATTTATTTCATATGCTTAAAAAGTTATTTCTCTGTTTTTGGTCGAAAATTCCATTAAAAATTAAAATAATAGGTTCCAAATTCATGCTTATAGTTAAAAATCATCATTTTTCGGTAGAATCAATCTCTTTATTTGAAAATTCATTTCTATAGTTGAAAATTAGTTTTCTATTGAAAATTAATTTTCCCATCAAAAATTCAACTAATTTTTTTGTCGAAATTTTTTGCTTGGAAATATAATTTATTTTATTTCGAGATTTTCGTGACATATCTATTTTTCAGAAAAAGATATTTCTCACTACGTATAATAATTTTTTCGCATTACAATATCAAAGGTGCAAGACCGTAGCAAGGGGGGGCGGGTTACACCAGGTTCGGCCCCCCCCCCCCCCTGCCTGCAACCGTTAGCAAAAATTACATATACTTTCCTGCGTGCCACTGCCCCCCCCCCCCCTAATGTTTTTTACTGAATATCTCCCACCCCGGGAAATTTTTATGTTTACGGCCTTATGCGGTAGCCTATACCAATGATAACACGTTACTGAAAAATGTGCATGCTAGAAATTTATCTTTAGGAAACTCAGGTGCATATAAAAAGGCTGAAAAAAGTTTACACAGTCAGTACATTACCTCTAAAGTTATACTGAACAGTGTTCAGAAGTTAACAAGAGCCCCAAAGTGAAAGTCGTAGAATCCTCGAAAATCGATTAGCTAAGCGTGTACCTGCTCACTCTCCATCTGGCCGCCTTATACTTTATTTACCTTTCGATTAATTTTTGCGAAATGGCAAAGCGAGACGTGCAAACACTTTTTTTCATTTTTCATATATGTTGCCATTTTTCGTATGTTTTGATGGCAGCTACTAAATCACCTCCAGCAGATCGGGATGGTAATGTAAATTGCACTGGCTGCAAAGGGTGTAAAAGATGCACAAACTGTAATAAATGTGATAGTTGTAGTGATTGCACAGAGTGCTCAGAATGTACATCTTGTTCATATTGCAACCATTGTGTCAAATGTACAACCTGTACAACCTGTAGTTATCTTGAGAATTGTACAAATAAAATAA
This sequence comes from Andricus quercusramuli, assembly GCA_932178445.1. Taxonomy (NCBI): domain Eukaryota; kingdom Metazoa; phylum Arthropoda; class Insecta; order Hymenoptera; family Cynipidae; genus Andricus; species Andricus quercusramuli. Next base: position 5,140 of record CAKNXH010063784.1, read on the forward strand.
TTGCCAAAAATGAGAATTGCTAGTTTGCAGACATCCCGGCTCGTTATCGAATTGTAAAAATTGTAGAAATCTTATAAATTGTAAAAATTGTATATACAACACTGAAAAAATGGTTAGTTGGGCCACCTGTTTAGTTTCTAAGATATGTTACTTCTTTTTTATTAGCTGAAACAAAATTTTTATTAGTTTCTGGTACTAACTGAATAGTCACTGCAACCAATGAAATTGTTGTGCCAACTAATAAAATAGCAGTAGCATATATTACAAACTAAACTGTTGGCTCAACTTACCATTTTCTTTAGTGAATGCGCAAATTTTACAAATGTTATAAGCTCTGCAACTTCTACAAAATTCTACATATGAAGAACATGGCAATGATAATTGAATTCTGAAAATGCAATAGCGCCGTTATTGTACCAAACCTTTCACTTGCATATTTGTAAAACTCTATTTTCACTGAAAAATTATAAAATTTGCGACTACATAATCCAGTCGTAAAATGTACTTTTGGTAAATCATGCGCTTAGGGTAATTAGCATTATTAATTTAGCTTGAATAGCGACAAAAAATTGCTATTCCATAGTTTTTTATGGGGCTTTTAGATGGTAATGTACTTTATCTTGGACATTTCATATTGAATTTGGAATCGATGAAATATCTGGTATATATAGTCCTTGTATACTTCTAATAATTCTGAAATTTCACTGACAAACAAATTTTTGAAATCCAGTTGAAGATGGGTCAAATAGATAACACAACTACTTGATTCAAACGAACGTTTTTATCATGTTCATGTTTCCATTATTGTTATTGATTTTTTTTTTATACAAACATTGATAAATATTTCGCGTTTAGAACACGTTTTTATAGTGTAAAATTTGTTCATTCAAATTGTTTTTTTGTCAACAGACTTTCTTGGAGGCATACTTCGAATACACTGAAACCTGTATTTTGCACGGTTGGATATGGACGTATGACGCAACCTGCTGCAATCAACGCGCTGAGAGTAAGGCCCTCATGTTGTTTGTCACGCTTGACTGAGCACCGCCTCTCTCGGTCCCGCAGCTCCTGCATCACGAAACTGCGGAAGGCAGCAATTCTAGAAACGCACAAATCCAGTTTACGAAAATCCAGGTTCCAGTGTACTGGCAGCTGAACACTTTGGGCTCATCAACTTCGGTAAAGTGAATTTACTGTAATTTTACCTAGTTAAATTTCAGAATATTAACAATGTGTCAGTTACTTTTGGTTGAAAGATCGATTTTTCCTATAAATTCCGATTCTTTTTCACTTCAAAACATGCATGTAATTGCATTGGACTTTTTGTTGAGAACAAATGGCAAACTATAACGTCACAAATTACCGACTTTCTCATACGTATTTTTTCTGCCGTTTCATTTTTTAGCTTAAAAAGATATGAGTCAGTGCCAAAAAGTTTACCACTCTAAGTCCTAGTCAAAATAAGATAAGTCGTTAAAATAGCCATTCATATCTATATCAAATACATTTTTTGATCTCTTAGTTTCATATTTTTATACTATCTTGTTGTGTGACCTTACATTTTGAAACTGTATTCATTATTTTTCATTTTTTTTGTTTCAAAAAATGTGATTGTAACTTGTCAGTTCTTCATTTTCACTTTTCCGAAATTTATGTTGGTTGTTTTTTTTTAACTCTTTTAAACAATCTCCACAAGAAAGACAGCCCTGAGTTTCGAAAAAGTAGAAGTGGAAGTGAAAGTAAAAAAAATTGTGTAAATCAAATAGTGAAATAACTGTTTGCTGTTGTTGTAAAACAATGAGCCATTCCATTTTTTTCAACAATTCATGTACTGATGCATTTTATTAAATACTTCAGTGATATAAATGATTATTTATTATATAAGAAAAGTGCTACTTTAAGGCTCATTTTAAAATTCGATAATATTTTTCAAATTGTCACCTAGCTCCAACTGATGATGTCAAACTTCAAAATAAAATTTCGAATGTACTCAAAAATGTGAGGCGATTCGTTTGGAAATCTTTTAAATTCTTTAAAATCTCTTTGAGATTTATTGAAATCGTTTCAGATCTTCAAAAATGTTTTGTTAACTTTTAGAATCGTTGAAATCATTTGAAATCCTTGTGAAATCTTTTATAGGCTTTGAAATCTTTCTGAAATATCTGTCAAATCTTGTGAAATATTATTTAATCCTTTAAAACATTTGAAATCTTTGTGAAGTCCTTTGAAACTGTTCGAAATTTTTAAAAAATTTGAAATCTTTTGAAATCTAAAAATCTGGTGCACACTCACATGATTCAAATATGTAATTACTAAAAGATTTTAAGAAATACTAAAAAAAAACTGAAAGATTTGAAATGCTTTTCTGATTTCAATAAAATACTTTTTTTATAAGCAAAGAATAGAAAAAATCGAAATCAAAATTTTCATGAAAAATATCTGGTTTAATTACAGACTCGACTACACCACAACAACAACGAGGAAATCCAACCCCCTGAGTTTTCAAACTTCTCGAAGAACTTTATTCAGAAGGACGAAAGCGAAAGGAACAGTTCCCAAATTTTCAACGAACGGCCATTATTGTAATTCGTTATGAGAGCATCACTCACATATCTGAAAAAAATAAGAATTTTCACCATCTGTTTGTCACTCCAACTTTTTCGTTATTTTTGTGTTATTATATTAACATAGTTATAATACAGCGCATGATTATTACCTTTTTCTGTTGAATAATATTTTTGGTTTGTGAAATAAATAAAAATTTGTGTTGCATATGATTTTCTTAATTATTTATGAACCGACAACCAGGATAATGATGGATCAAGCCAGGACATAATTACCGGGATGTAATAAGGGCACATACAATTTTCTCTGGCGAAAAAAGTCCCGTGGAGGCTTTGAAAAAATGTTTAAATTTTAGTTTTTAAAGTATGTATCTGCATATTTAATTTTACTCTGCATTTATTGTTTGATCAGGAAAAAGTATCAGCTCTTTTAGATTTCAAATTGAAGTAAAAAACTGCCTTTTGGGGAAAATCAATTATAATTCTTTTTTCACTTAGTCTCGTGCGCTCACTTCGTCAGTTTTTAAAAATGTTCAAAAAAATTCTCAGGCAATGCAGTTCAGGATTCAACAATCTTTGTCTTAGAGAAATGTTATTTCCATTTTTTCGGACACGAGGCGTATACTGGACTTCTATGTCGTCCAGCGTTTCGTTTATCGAGGGAATTTTGAGCAGGTAAAACATCTCGCGACAAACATACGATCAAATAATTTCTATTATTATACTCTCTAATGCACAAACGCAGATTTTCATATGATCTGGAAACACGAAAAAATTTGTACATACTCTTATTAAGAAACAGAGATTTTTATCCATAATCAACCCATCGAAAGACTAAATATGGATCAAACTTTGATTATTAATCACTTCAAAGAAGAATTTCAAGCTTGAGTGACATAAAAATGTTATTTTCGGAAGACTCTCAAGAACAATTGACTATATGGTGCAAAAAAATTGACTACATTTTCTGATTTTTGACGGCATCTTTATTCATTATACCAGGAAAATCTTAATGGCACTGATCCCATCGTCATTGCAAATGTAACGGAAATGCCTACCAAGGAGGGAATGTGGGATCGAGGCCCCGAGAGAAAAGGGATGAAGACAATGAAAAGTCGTTAATTAACGAACATAACTTTTATTTCCACTCACATGGTCAGAACTAGCCATCGGTCGGGAGAACGAACAGAGACTGACACAGGCTGTCACGGAGACTGGCGACGGGACGCACTGTCGCTCGGAGCTTCCGGTCTCATCGGGGGATTCCGGCCCATCTCGAGTGTGGTCCAACAACCCTTTAGTGCAGGGCCGCCGTGAGCTTGAGCTGACACGTAACAAATCTGTTACATAAAACAAAACACAAAAAAATTAATCTACTCAATCAGTTGTAAATGGTTGCTCTAGAAAGGTTTTTTTCCCCCTCTCCTCTACAATTAAGTTGATTTTGTACTTGGCATCGTTTATAAAAAAAATTCCAAAACCATTTGGTGGCGCTGATAGATTTCACACAAGGGTCATCCAAAAATCGATTGAATTTTTTTTTCCGAATTTTCATGCTTTTCGCTCACCCTCCAAATTTGCTCGAATAAACAGAAAAATGAATGCGTTTTTTAATGATATTTTGAGATCCTGCAAGCCCCATTAAGTAAGACTTATTCCTCATAAGAAAAAAGAAGTTTCTCTACGTTTTTGAATTTCTATTAATACAAATTGTTCACAATATACAAAATATTGCTTCCTACTGATAATTATATTTTTAAATACATGCTTTGAACAATTAATCATTGTTTAAAGTATATTTCTCTTAGAATAGAGTTAGAAAATTGCGATTTTTTTCAATTTTCAACTTTTTGTCTACTTTTAAATTATAGTGAGGCGATACTTGATTCAAGTTAACGAACATAATTCCTCAAACAATTTATTATCATTCTCAATAATAATTTCTTCGAGTTATGCTAGAAAATTGCAAATTTTCATGAAAATTTTAACTTTTTGTCCACTTTTCCATTAGAGTGAGGTAATGAGTTCAAGTTAAGAAACATAATTCTTTAAACAATTTATCTTTTTTCAATATTCTCTTCGAAGAATGCACGAAAGATGCAGTTTTTTCTGAAATTATCAACTTTTTGTCCACTTTTTAGTAAGTGAGGTGATGATTAATGTCTGTTAACAAATATACCTGTTTAAATAATTGATTTTTCCCGTAACTGAAATTTTCAGCTTTTATTTGAATTTTCAGTTATGAACAGATAAAATATAAACATAAAGAATATATTATACATTAACGTTTATTTTTCGGCCTGCTGGCCTTACAAAATTGACTCGCTTACACTTTCAATTTCCATAGAATTTTCTTCAGAACCATCCCTTGGAAACTAACATCCCTCCACACCTTATCTCTAATACCGCTCGCTCTTATCGGCCTGCCTTCCTCGGTTCGCCTCGCCTCGCTCGCATATCCCTACTTTATCGCTTTCCCTCACATTGCAAAGCTCTGCCTCCGCGGCTAATACCTAATACTTATCTACTATTTACAATATTTACAGTACATTTATATCTACTTCCTCTCCCATTTACAATCTTTTCTTCTCCATTCCTATTCCTCCTCCCTTCTCTTCTTCCAATCCTGTCCACCTCCAAGCACTCCTCCGATCAGTGCTCCACTCTTGCATCCCAATTCCCGCACAGTTCACACATCCTCTTCTCCCTAGAAAGCCAGAACATATTAAAACCCTGCATGCACCCACATCTCATTCTCGCTATAAGCTCCTCCCTTCGCGTTATCCACCCATAGTTTCCGTTGAAACTTGACTCGCTTATTCTCTCCTCCTCTGCTACCTTCTCTCTCTCAATCCAGTTTTTCTTAACCATCTCATACGTCTTCCTTCCTTCCTCGTGCATCCTTCTCACTTCATCCACCTGCAGTCCATTCGTTCTAAAATACCTTCCCCCTTTCAACCTCCATCTCCCTACCCCCTCTTCTGTTCTCCTTCTCCCACCAACACTCTCTAACTAGCTTATTTCCCCCCTCTTCCAAAAATTTCTCCTCATATTCACACACATGATTTGCCGTTAGAATCCCCAAAATCATTCTTCCCGTCTCCCTCCTGACAATATACAATATACAATAGGCTTGTTCCTTATCAATCCCAGTATCCACTTTACATACCTCTCCTGTGTCCTATTTATCTCCTCATTTTCATTCCACCCCCACACCTCTACTCCATACAATAGCACACTCATCACTAGTAAGTCAAACAATTTCATTCTCCTTCGAAAATCATCTGCGAATAACTTCTTTCCCAACCCCCACATCTGCCTCATCAGCACATTTTCCCTCCTCACTTTCTCTTTTATGTGGCCATCCACTCCCCCATTTCTCTGGAACAAGAAGCCCAGGTACACAAACTCTTTCACCTCCTGCACCTTCTTTCCCTTCCACTTTCCCTCCCCTCCCTCATCCCTTACACCACCTTTCCTGAACACCATATCCTTGGATTTTCCCGCATTCAGCTCTAACCTATTCTTATACAGGTATCTCATCAACCTCTTCACTATCTCCTTTAAGGCCTCCTCGTTTCTTGCTAGCAACACTATGTCATCTCCCACCACTCCGGCCTCTAGCTTACTTTCCATATCCGCGATTTAAATCGCAAAAAGCGTTGGGCTGAACGGACACATTCGCCTGAACCCTCTATCCATTCAGAATCTCTCCAAAATCCCCTCCCTTCCTCTTACCTTATCTTTCGTCTCTTCATATATCTCCCTTACCTTCTCGATCAGGCCTCTCTCTACTCCCCTCTTGTCCATCGTCTCCCACGTCTTCCCCCTATCCACTGAAGGAAACGCGCCTTGGAGATCAACAAAAAACGCGTACACTCTCGATTCCTTCTTCGCTAATTCTCTATCCATCAAGTGCTGCAGAACGTAGATATTGTCGATAGTACTTCTACCCGTCCTAAAGCCCGCCTGCGTCCACTCCTCACTCCACCCTCCTGGGATTCCCTCCCTCCTCCATACTTTCTTCACTACCTCCTTCAGCCCCTCTCTAACCTCTTGTGTACTAAAGAGCCACGATTCGTTCTGTACCCTGTCCAGCCCTGCTTCGTTTGACCTTCTTAACTTCCTTATCTGTTTTTCTATCTCCTCGTAATGCAACTCTTCCATCTCTGCCTCCCTAGTTCTTCTACTCTCATCATCTCTCTTTCTTGAATCTGAGCCCTGGAATGATTCATTGAAAAAATTCCCTCCACTCCTCATCTTCCGCTCACAACCATTTTACGCTTCCTGAAGCTCAGTTTCTCATTCAAATCCTCTCATATCTCTTCCACCGAATCCCCTTTAAAGCATACCTTCCTTCACAGCTCCTGATACTTCTTTATCGCCTCCCTCGTCAAGCTTACCCTCTCCCCCGTCGATACTTCTCCCCCACCTTGCCTTTCACCGCTCTCCCCCCTTATCGCCAAACCCTAACGGTTGATAGTCTGATTCTACCTTCCGTTCCACTGAGAATCTCTTCGCCTCCACTGAACCTTGCATATTCATAACTACATAGTCTATCAACGACACCCCTACCTTACTCAAATATGTGTAGTCTCCTTTTTTGTTCCCTGTTATCATACCATTTGCCACCGCCCAGCCTCCATCCTCCATCCAGTCCCTTAGGATCTCCCCCTCCTTATTTATTATTTTATCCTTTGATCTTCATTCGAAGTTCTCATATTCTCTGTAAAGTCCCCCTTCCCTCCTTATCCTCGCACTAAAGTCCACCCCCCCCACCCAATACCACCATACCTCCTCTTTGCCGCCTGGCAAGTCTCCCACCCTTTTTATAATTCTTTCCGTCCCATCCTCATTGTACATTGTCACAAACTTAAGCGTTACCCCTCTCATCTTTACTACCCTCATCCGCACGCACTCTCCCTCTCCCCCTCCATCAGCTTCTTCCTCTAATCCATCCCTCATCCCCATTATAAACCCCCAACAGCCCTTTCTTTTTTCTCCACTCTGACCGCATCCTGGAGTTTCCACCTACAACCCCTTGGAAGCTTTTGTTCTACTCTGTCTTATTCCTTTCTCTCTACCCACGTCTCCACCAGTCCCGCTACATCAAATTCTTGGATATACCTCCAGACCTCCTCATCTTTTTTCTTTACCCCTGTTACGTTCCGGAACTTTAACCTATTATTATTTCTAATTGCCCCCAACTTTTCTTCCCAGCTCTTGAACTGCACAACCGCCACTTCCTTCTCCTTTCTCTACTCCAGGCTAACTTTCCCTACCTCGCCTTTAACCCACACAATGATCTGTAGAAGCGCTTCCACGCCCTCTCTTTCTTTCCCGCTCTTCAGCTTCAACTCTCTTATCACAATATTATTTCTCTTGTTCATTTCCCTTTTATAGTAAGCGTGACTCACTCGCTGAGGAAGGGAGTAATGCGAGGAAGAGGTTACAGATTTTTAGATTGATCTAAAATTCTTGAGTAATTTATTTAAAATAACACATTCGTGCCGAAACACTGCTCCGACCCAGGCTGCTGATCAATCTCTCTAGCGATCAGCCCAAGCGATGAGCCTCACAAAGTCATTATGTGAAGCTCCCCATTTGGGCCCATTATTGTCTAAGGTTTTTTGTTTCAGGCGTCATTCACTCCACTGACATTCTTTTCGTAAACTATTTTTCGCCACACTTTTTTGTCCTGGCATACCTGTCTAGCTTCATTCACATCCAAGCATTTTTTCATGCAAGCTCTAGTGTTTCTATGACTTCTTATGTCTCTGTGAACTTTGGGCCTCATTTAGACATTCTAACCATTCTTTCCGCAGTCTGCCTCTGAGCAGATTGCCATTTACTAATTTACCTTGATACACTTGTTTCGTTAGTCGTCCATCTTTTATTCTCTCAACATGAACAAACCATCTCAAACAATTTCTTTCACATATATGTGACATATGTCAACTAGTGTCTCCTCTGCACTACATTCTCTTAGGATTATCTCATTACTCACTTTGTCCATCAGTGTTTCGCCTCATATTTTGCGGAGCAATTTCATGTTGATCGCGTTGATTTTACTTTTATCCTTTTCTTGGCAGGTCCAGGTCTCGCTACCGTACATCACAGTCGGTATAAATATTGAATTATGTATTGCCCATTCAGCTTTACTTGATATACTTTTAGTTCTGATAAGAGGCCTGCTCTAATGATAACCTTCTTACCCTCGTTTATACGCCTTTCTTTGCAAGCCTTGGATTGACTCTGCCATAACAATCCTATCATCTGCGAACGTTAACACACGTACACAGTAAAAGCTAGACATTCATTTTTACCTGGGATCCTTTCTTAGGCATTCTAATATGATCTCACAAATATTCTATTTTAGAACCAGTTTCTGTCTTGTTTAGTTTGCTAACTTCAGATTAACAAATGATCCGAGATAGCGAACTAAAGTTGTTCAGAGGGTGCATTGTTTCAATTATTCCAAACTTCAATCTTACAAAAAACAAAAAATAGATGGAATCAAAAATTCGTAAAAATTACACGGAGAAAAATGGATGGTCAAAGTAAGAGGTTCAAAATTTAGAGAGCCAGTCCGTTCTTCTAGATGGTCTAATTAGCCTTTCAGAATTTCTTCGACACAGTCAGAGAGACTCTTATTTTATGGCCAGGCTGAGTGTTGTAAGAAGGTCATACTCACTACTAGGGATAGGCAAGGTATCCTTTCGGGGAGGTCAATACGATCATCTTGTTTTCACTCATTTCGACCATCCACGGAAGGGCAAATGACCCATCGCGGAGGGCCAACCCGAATAGTTACCGTTGGCGTGTTTATTTAAAATTATTGAAAGTGTAAGTCAAATGCTTACAACAAATAATAAATGTAAAGTGTATAAGAATATTAGGAATAATTGTAAATTCATATTTACGATGAAAAAGATATTCCTTTCTTTGAACGTGAAATCGATCATTTATTTTTGAGAAGGAAATCTAATAAATAATTGAAATTTCACTTCATAAGTCTTCCTTGTAAGCAAATTAGAATTATTTTTAATAACTTTACTCTAAATATTTGCTGTACACAATTGCTTTTCACATTTAATCACAATCATTTTAAATAAGCCCGCCAGCCTTAACCAATCCGGTTGTAGACGCAGTTGGCAGCACCGTTGTCTGGACTCTAGACAACTCTAGAACATTTTCGGAGTGAGTGAATGTCATTGAGCCATTCAGCGTCACATTTTCTGTTTAGTGAACTTAAACATGTTTTTAATCAGTTTAACTGCTTTTCGATATTTCAAAAATTCGTGGAAAGTGAAGCGTTCATAAGAGAGAACATGATACAAAGTGTATTAAGCTTATTGTTTTTGAATTTTCGACATCAAATTTGATGCTTCCAAGGGATTTAGGATAAAGGCGTAATTGGACGTTCAGCTATCAATTTGTTGTCGCCGTGTCGTTTCAAACTGCAAACGTGCAAAACATTTCAGCATTTATTAATGATGCAGAAAGTAACGACATGTGGGATATTGATTCATGAATTACCATTCAGTGTGACACCGTGTCGTGTCACATTGACGCCTTTCGTGCTCCAAAAAATATATTTTCAATGTGCACTGTTTTTGCATATCAAATTATATCTTAGACACCTCGCTCTCGATAAACAATGAAGAATGCTTTCAGAATTCATGTATTTCATATAAATTTTCAGGTTTTATAGGTTCTACGTAATTTTATAATTTCCAGCCTCTTATAAGAGAGAGACTGGAATGAATAGGAAAAGGAAAAAATATATAGAAAATGTAGGATAATCAAATCGACACCCTAAGACGGCCAGGTCGACTATTCGAGGAGATGAAGACGACTATCTGATATGACCAAATCTACCCTCTATGATGAGTGATTCGACCCTTTATAATGATCTTTTCCGCCCTGTGTGATGATCGGTTCGACTCTATATGACGCTTGAGTCGACCGTACGAGATGACCAAGTCGACACTCTGAGATGATCGATTTGAACCTCTTGTTTCAACCTTCTAAAGATAGTCGCTTTAGCCATATTCAAGGGCTGTCCTATAGTTAACCCTACAATATAGTCGGTCCGTACATCTATATGGCTTAACTGACCCTCCATTTTTCTCCGTGTTGTGTTGAACCGTCACACTCAGACGTCGCGAACTTCAACCCTATGGGTGACCTAGGTTTCTAAACTTGACAGTTTAGAATTTGTTTTGTCAGATTTCGTTATTGACAGATGATTCTCATTCCGAGCCTATTTCAATCCACAAATCGACCCCATTTTATGAGATTGGCGGATAAAACTGAGGTGCAATTGTTTTGTTGCATGCACTGTTTTAATACAAAATTAAGTTCTAAGTCAAATCCTAGTTTTTACAGTGTACCCTCACTCTCCCGAGATCCCTGACTCATAGTTTTCTCCTTTTGTGCCTGTAATCATTTCCAAGTCTATTTCTCTCCTCAGCGCTAAGGCCGGTGATGTTAAACCTTCTTTTATGCGCTTCTTTCTTTTCGTGGGTGGCTGCTTGAATTTCATAATTCCATCAAGCATCACTATAAATTCTCCTTACAACCGCAGTATCATACATTTCATTCGCGCTCTCAACAATAGCATTCAGGATCATAGTAATATATTTTAAAACAATATTCCATTTTTTTCGGAATGAATTATTTTTACTCGTTTGGTCCCTTATTAAAAGTATTAACTAAAATTCAAAAAAAAAAAGAAAAAGATTGTTATAAAATGATTCTCTCTGATGTTTATTTATTATATATTCATGACTGAAAAGCCAAAGCAGAGTTAGGTATTTCAGAATGAAAACAGCAACTTTCTGGCATTAATATAAGACAAAATGGTCCCCATTAATAATAAATTGTTCAAACTGGAATATTTATTAGCTCACTTTGAGTGAAACTTGGACGAAAGACTGAAAGTTTTAGAAAAAATGCATATTTCCAGAATTATTCAAAGAGTTTATTTTTTTTTTAAATACTATTGAAAATAATATTATCAAAAATAATCATGAATGGCTTTAACAATTTTTCTGTTGAAAAAAGGTATTGAAAGTTTAGCAATTATTGAAAAATGTGAAATTCTCGGGAACTTGAGGAAATATATAGAAATTTTGAGAAATATATGACAAATTAAGAAAATTTATGAAATATCACATATCATACATTTATTTGGTCATAGGCATAGTATCTTTGTAAATCCATCAATCGATAAATTTAATTTCAATTAACAAATTTGGTACCTATTATATTGCTATATTCCTAATAAATAAAAAAAGGTTTGGAAAAATTCGATCAACAAGGCCTGGTATTACTGCCGAAACTGTGATCTTCTTTTCATGTCAAATCTAAAACATTTAAAAATGCTGTTTTGAAGATTTAACAATTAAAAATTGAAAGCGTTCAAAATCAATATTTTTCAAGAAAAAATTTTTCAGGGTCGCCGCTATTTTTTTGATTTTCGTCTCCCGCTATCTTCCACTTCTCCCTGTAAAAATTCGTGATTTCTCCATGTTTAAAAAAATATATTCTCTCTTTGCTAAATCTGCAGTTTTTTCATATACTGTTCTATTATATATTCGCAATTCACAATTAATCATTTTTAAATTATCAATTATATTTTTCAAAATTCCACTAATCCAATTTCAGTTGCAAAATTGAAACTTATGAAAGAGAAAAATTGAACATTTAGCGCCCAACATGAAAATTGAGAATCCTAAAATTCTAACTATTCAAAATTAAAGAAATTTTTCAATGACTGATGTATCATCAATTTCAGATGTTTCAATTTTGATCTATTTTGATTTTATACAACACAATTTTTAATTTTATAATATAAAATTGTTTAATTTTCAACAATTCTTTGTGAATTATTATTTATTCTTCAAATTTTCCATAAGAATATTTTTCAATTATCAATGATTTATTTGTTATTTTTTTACATCATCAACTAAAAATCGGACAATTCCAAGATTTTACATTCAAAATTGAAATAAAAAAAAATTGTATAAAATGAGATTGCTATAATATGATTCTAGTGTTTGAAATTGCATAATTTTATGCTTTTCATTTTGAAATTGCCTCATATGCACATGTGAAATCATTGTATTCAAAATTGATTATGGAGGCTTTAATAAGAAATTTTTAAAGGTTTAACAGAAAAATTGTCGTGAAATTTTTAATATTTGAATTTGAAGCAAAAAAACATTAGATGCGAGGGCTCCAAGATCAAGCGATGTCACAATTGCGCATGGAAAAATATAATTTCAAATTGAAATTATATAAATATTAAATATATAATCGCAGAATTTTAAATTTGCAAAAAATGTTATGAAGCTTTCAACTTAAATTACTCTACACCCTTCGAGAATTATATGTTTTCTGATAAAAAATTTTTAATATCCTGTAATCCGAAATAAAAAAGTGTGAAATGGAAAATTAGCTAGGTTCAAAATTAAATTATTCTGCCATAATTCATGGTTGAAAATTTAACTGTTTTGAATTTTCATCTGTTTTTTCTTTTTCGTTTGAACATTCATTTCTTTCTGTAGAAATTGGACCTTTTTTCCTTCAAAATTCAATGTCTGGTTAAAAATTATTCTGCTTTGGTTGAACATTGAATCTTTTGTTAACAAATCAATTGTTTTTTAGAAAGTTCGCATTTTCAGCTAGAAAACTCAACAAGTTGGAAGAAAATTTAACAATTTGGTTAAAATAATAGTTTGTAAAAACAAAAAGTGGAAAATTAATCTCTTTTGGTTGAGGACCGACCGAAAGAAGCATTCTAAACGATTATTTATTATTGCCTTTAAATTTTTTACCGTTTCTTTAAAGTTTAAAAATAGACGATTTTTTATGATAGCGATCATATACAAATTTTGATTCAAAATTATCTCATTGCAATATTCTAAATATTTGTCATTCTAGGTCAAAAAGAACAACTTTTTCACTGCAAAACCTGTAAATAACTGTAGATTTTTGCAGTTTTAAATACCTGTAGTTGTAATTTTTTGTACATTTTTGTAAGGAATTAAGACTATAATAAAATACAACAATATACAATAAAATACAAAAAAAGTACAAAATTTTAATAATAGAAACAGGTGTACTTTCCGACATTTATTGTATTTATTTGTAGATGTCTGTAGAAATGCTTCTAGTTTCTTTGTATTTTTGCGATAATTTTTCCACCAGGGTTGTTAGATAAATTTCTTTAAAGTATTTCTTCTGTTGCCTAGGTTATAAATTTTTCATCTCATCTATAAAATACTATTTTTAATAATTTCTATGGGGAAAGTCTAACAATTTTTCAAATCCTTACAAAAAAGTCTACAGGTACAATTATGCTCTTATATCTATCCGTTCATAAGGAATTGTATTGTTTATAACTTTTACGAAAGTCAATTTTTTTTAACGGACACAGATTATATTTAATTTTTATATTTGGAAAATCGACTAGATGTCCCGGCAATTCAATCGGTAATTTTTTTATACATATTAGATACCAATAGGTAGATTTCAAAATGTTTAATTAAATTTTTTCTTTTTATCTCTTGCAAATGATATCTAATATTTGGTAACGAGCTTGGGAAAAATATTTTTCTTAGAAGCATTAAGTCACACAGTGAATACATTATTGGTAACTTATATATATATATATATGTAATTAAATAATTTAAATTTTTTTTAAGTACATATGTGTATAATTTTTTTATATTATTGAAAATTAGGAGTTGGAAAATTGTTTTCGAATAAAACTTTTTAAATTTGTAATTTTATTTCATAATAATCATCTCACTTTATTGCAAACGCTATATTTATCTAATTAACTAATATATCAATAGAAAATAGTTTAAGCAACGTAATAATACATCAAATGTAAAATCGAAATCACTGTTCAAAGATGAGACAAAAGTGCACTGTCCGGGCAAAGTGTTCTTGAATTGAGGCCACGAAAGTCGGATTAAAAGAAGTTAGCCAGATTCTAAGAAATTTATGTGAAATTTGACAATCTCAAAGTGTCAGAAACTTAAAATTGGAGCACAATCGACTGCGGACTGAGATTAAAAATTCAATTTTCAGTTAAAAGTAGAAATTAAGACATGGTGTCGTGATATTAAATTTCTAAATACGTATTATTACAACGTTAAAATTGGAAATTAATTTGAACTAAAATTTCATTATAAATTATTCATTAATTATTATATAAAAATGATATTTCGAAAAAAATCCTTTGACTCCTCTCAACCACACCCGTGGCGCGACGTCAATTCTCGGAATGTCTAAATCCGGGATGCTTATATCCGGGGTTCACAGTAGTTATTGAAGCTGCTTGATCTAGAAATCTTTTTTTTTCACGGTTTGAACGATTAATGCTGACTTTAGGTTTTGTATATTTTCATATCACTATCTCATACAATAGCAAAAACTGTACAAATTGTATCTTGTAGAATGCGAACAAGCAAACCTTGACTTAGCATTGCATGAAAGTGAATCTGACTATCCACTTTTTCCCTTGATATTATTGTAAGGAAATCAAGAGGAGTTTTTTATATTTGTTTCCTAAAAAGACTGATTGGGACGTTGATAGAAGAATGAAGCCATGAGAACCATAATACAGTCACTTTTTATTATTATTTGTAATTACGAGTTACTTGTAATACGCTCTACTCTATAATGAACTTCGATTGGGCGAAAGGAGCCTACTAGAATTTGCTGTATTTCATCTCGGGTCAATCCACTAACGCAGCCGCTTCGCATGTTTATTTTTGCTCGCCTTTTACGGTGATTCTGACTAGTAGATGCATATATTCCAACAAAAAAATTACCACTCTCCAGTACTGCATAGACGTCACCATCGGCTGTTGATAATACAATTTGTTCTTGGTTTGGGATGGGTGCAAAAATATTGCGTCCTATAAATACTTGAATTTTCTTATCGGCAGGAAAAGCGTATCTTCGAAGTTCGAATCGCCAGTCCTGATTATTATAGGGACTAATTCGAAAACATTGAAGATTGTCAAGTCTATAGCTAAGTCCTTCATTTGAAGCAATCGAGGTGGGTGAAACCATGAACCTGGCTGAATGAGGTATGAACCTGGGTGGAGGAGACCGGTCCCTGGCACGAAGAGAAGGCTCGGCTTGAGGAAGAGACCTATCAGGCGAATGCTGTCTTTCAAAAGAAGAAGAAGATAGACCTCTACCAAGAACACGAGGAATAGGGTTGCCATCAGGTAAACACTCGAACTGCGCACTTAACTCTGCAAGAAAAAATAAAGGATTCATTTTCATTTCCGGTATATCAATGAGAAAGTATCTTTTCAACGGCTTTTTTGTTTCTTTATGTGTCACTTTATGCGGCTAAATTTACAACTGCCGTAAAAAGACTTTCCACGTGTGTGAGTTGTTATATGGTATCATAGGGATTACATCAAAAAGAGGACTAGGCAGAAAACCATTGGTGTGAAATTTGTTGCATATCATTTTCAACAGTAAGCATTTGCATTGTGTCTTCATTTGTTATCAAGTATCAGAAATCATTAAAATTATACCAAATTTAGCGTACTTTTGAGAACCTGCGTTTTATAGGGTAAAAAAGGGTGATAAACAAATTTTTTTTTTTAATCTGCACACATATACTAGTCAAAGATGTACCGTTTAAATCAACAAATTAGAAAATAAAGAAATCGGATATGAATTTAGAGTCCTCTCTTGAAGTTTAGCCTTTTTTGTTGATTTCATGTTTTCACTATCTTGAAAAGACATGTATCAAACTTGTATGTATATAAAATGATCCCCCTTTATAACTCCTGAATCTGAGGTGAAGGAACCTCAAAAAAATTAGATTCTCCAGACTGATAATTGAATTTATTTCAATAGAAAAATCGATAACGTTTCTATTGCTACGAATTTGAAGCGTTTAAAATTGAATTCGATATATCTAGTGGGGTAAGAAGGGGCAGAGCCGACCAGTTATCAATCAATGATTTTTCAAAGTTAACATGATGCGGTAGTGATCCATTTGCTCATTTTGAGTCCTCCATTGTTGCATATTATATTCCTATAGATAATGATCACATGAATAAAACAATGATTTGCTTATTTAATTATTTCTAACAAACAGTATTTCGTCGGCTTGGCCCCTCACCAGAGAGTGAAGGTGACCGCAGCTTTGTACGAAAATCAAAACATCTGAAGATGTGAAAACTTGATGGTTCGCTTCTGTGGTATTTTATGAACTTAAAAAATCTTGAGAATTCAAAAGTCTTGAGAACATTCAAATTTTGACATTTTTCTTTCAAGTGGGTGCTTTAAATCCAATTTTTCTATTTCTGACGCATAACAACTTGAGAACAACCCTCCTCATTAATTAATTTGATTTTATTTCTAGACTTATTTGTATCGAGTTTTCCCCCTCGTGAATATAGTTCACGAGAAATCGGATTGCTCGACAATTTACTGGGTCCTGTTCAAGAAATTGGCTCCGAGTATGCACGTCGGTTCCAATCTTGAGAGGGCGATAAATCTGAAACGAATTAAATTATTAGCAACAAGAATATTAAGAGAAACTTTATCCATTAATTGAGGTCTCGTTCCGGACTTTGTCCATCAGTGTTTTTCCGCATATTATGCGCAGAGGTTTCATGCCGATCGCGTTGATTTTACTCCTGTCCTTTTCTTGACATGTCCATGTCTCGCTACCGTATAGCACAGTTGGTACGAATATGGAATTATGTATGGTCATTTTAGCTTTTTTTGATATGTTTTTATTTGTGAGGATGGACCCTGCTCTACCGATAACCTGCTTACCCTTATTTATGCGCCTATCTAACTCCCCATCTATTTTTCCGTCATTAGTGAATAGACTACCTAGATATACGTACTTGTCAACTTGTTCTAATCTCTCATCACTTAAGACAATGTTGCATATTGTTTTCTCACTTTTACCCTCAAACACCATGATTTTCGTTTTATTCACGTTAATTTTGAGGCCCATATTCTTCATGCTTGTATTAAGTTTATTCAACATTCTTTGCAAGTCCTCGACTGATTCTGCCATAACAATTTTGCCATCTGCGAAAGCTAACCCACGTACCTTGACGGTTTCGAGATCTACACCATCTTCGTCGAAGAGGGCAGTTCTTAGACACCTATCCTTGAATATGATAAATAGCCACGAGGACATAACGCATCCTTGCTTCACACCTTGCATGATATCGAACCAGTCACTCAGTTTCCCATTTACCCTTACACTCGCTTTACTACCTGTATATATTGTTTTTATTGCTTGTAGGAGCCCTCCATTCACTCCATACTCTTTAAGGACTTCCCAAAGTTTACTTCTATTTACCGTGTCGAATGCTTTTTCTAGGTCAATAAATGCACAGAAACCTTTCTTTCCTACTCTCAAGCTTTTTTCTGTGATCTGTCTTAGGCTAAATATCTGATCTGTACATGATCTTCCTGGCATAAATCCACTTTGAACTTCTCATATCTTCTCTTCTGTAATTTCCGTTACCCTACGAATAAGTATTTTTTAGTATATTTTACTCACGGTGCTTAGTAGGCTGATACCTCTGTAATTACTGCAGTTGCTTTTATCTCCCTTTTTATATATTGGTACAATAATCGCCTTTCTCCAATCGTCTGGAACTTCTCCTGTCTCGAAACATAAATTTATCAATTCGCACAACCTGTGAGGTATGTACTCGCCACCGTATTTAAGCATTTCAGCGCTAATACTGTCTATACCAGCAGCCTTACCGTTTTTCAAGTTCTTAATTATATCTCTGACCTCAGTGACACTGACTTTTTCAATTGGGTTTTCTAATGCATTATGTTCAATGTCGTAGTTTCGTTGCCCTATACCTTCACCTCCTAATAGTTCTTTAAAAGAGTCTTTTAAAGCGTCTACTATCCCGTCTATATCATATAGCATTTCACCTTTGCTGTTTCTCATGCTAGCAAACTCTGTACTTTTACTTCCCTTCATCTCTTTAAATAATAGTTTCATAATTCCTTCAAAGCAGTTTTTATTTTGTTCTCTTCTTCTGTTCTGGTTTTCTCTTTACTCTCTTTGACTAGACGTTTAATTTTCCTCTTTTTGTGTCTGTAATAATTTTTGAGTCTATTGCTCTCCTCGTCGCTAACACCCGTCATGTTCAACGTTCTTTTGTACGCTTCTTTCTTTTCTTGTTGGGCTGCCGCAATTTCATCGTTCCACCACGCATCGCCAGACTCAATTCCTACCCTCGCCATACCACACACTTCAATCGCAGTTTTAACAATGGTATCCCGCAATAAAACCCACGCGCCCTCTATATCTTTATTCCTTTCAAGCGGCTCCCAAATTGCCTTATCTATGCGTTCGTTTGACTTATTCTGAAAATCTATTTGTACTTCCGGTTTCTGTAAATTTTCGACCTTGATTCGCGTTTGTTTCGTTTGTTTGGTTCTCTTTCTTCTCCATCCCCGCCCT
>CAKNXH010063784.1:29204-117998 GCA_932178445.1 Andricus quercusramuli
TTCACGTTTTAAAGCATGTATTATCTTCAATAAAATAAATTTCCATTAGTCTCAACTCCCATATCTTATTATTTATGGGGGAGGGGGGTTTTGGAGGGGCCAATAATTCGTTATGTAATATAAGCACGCTCCCCCCCCCCCCCCCCAAGCACTTGTAAACTATTGTTTGGGTCGCGCTTGCCCTCCTGGTGAGGTCTTTCGAAACATCAAATTGTCATACTATAAGTATTGCCATTAATGTTGGATACTTTATATTTCTGCTAACAAATCTTCGATTCTTTCGTTCTTTCGTTGAATAATAGCGACATTTTACGCGAAGTCACCTTTGCCCCACCGGTCGGCGCTGCCCCTCCTTACCCTAACAAAATTATTTTTATTCAAAAAATATCTGATTTCCCTATTTTTTTTAAATCTTCTTATTTCTCCTGTTTTAAGAGCAATTTTGACTGTGAAGCCTGTTATCGCAACAGTTGAAAAAATATTAGTTGATGTGTAAACATCTTAGACCTCGACAAAGAGTTAAGGCTCTCACCGTTCTCTCTTGTTTCCAGTATAGTTAATATCTTTGAAATCATCTGAAATCTTTTGAGATTGTGAAATTGTTAAAATCATTGAAATCGTTTGAAGTGTTTGTAAAACGTTTTGAGATTGCAAAATCTTTTTATTTTTTATTAATGTGAGATTTTATCTCAAGTTGAGGTTTGTTCGCAATTTTTTTTAACCATATGTGCACGTGCACATACTTTACGAATTTCGTATCAATAGGGAAACTTTTCGAATTCTATTGTTTTTAACACAAACATTGTATGTTCCCGAAATGAATTCAGATTGAATTTGTTCTTTTTTGGGACAAAAGCAAATATGTTTTTGAAGAAAATACCAATTGGGATAGAATATGTAAATTAAATCGCAAAAATTCTGATTTTCTTATAGCTTCAAAAAATGTACTTTAACTTATACATATATTATATTATTACAGGTATATTTACCAATAGAATTGAGGATAGCCGCTAAGGATAAGAAGAAAGTATAGTCAATACTCGTCATTTCTGATCAGAGGAGAAACTGATTATTACAATTATGGAGAATTTTATTAACAATGCAGCTGCTGAATACTACAGTGCTTCATTAGATTGTGTAGCCCATTTATCGTACTGTCGTTACCACATCGATTGCTGACGCCTAACTTGCCCTTCTCAGATATTTACATTTGATTAGTTACTTTCAAGGAAAAATGGTTTCAAATTTTTGATCAAACGTTCAAGATGTTACTTAGAAAAAAATAAGTTGTCTTGAAACAAGAGTATCGCCGATTGACGTGGCTCCCGTCAATTTCTAATCACTATCCCAGCCAAGGATATCTTTCAACATGCAGATATTATTATTAATAAAATTATTATCATATCTTTCTCTCAGACTTAGAAACAAAATATAACAGTTGCTAATTTTTTCATGAAGCATACATATATATGTTGTTACACAACCTAAATTTATCAAACATTCACTCAAGGTTTGAACGCGGATTCAATCAAAACAGATTTTCATTTATATAACTTTATCTCTGACAAGACCTTAATTCTGAGAATTCGAATTTCAACATCATTAAATTTCTAGGTCTAGGGATATTTGAATCTATTTCATTCGAATTGCTATTTTATTATATTTATTTTATTTTATTGATAAAAGTTGACCGTTTTTGCGAAGTGAACATCTTATACACGTTTAAGACGTTAAATCCCTTTAATAATTATATCCCTAACCTGAGAGGCAGAGACTCTCTCAATTGAGTTTTCTAACGCATTGTCTTCAATATAGTAGTTGTGGTGTTCTCTGGCTTCATCTCCCAATAATGCCTTGAAAGAATCTCTCTAAGCGTCTAGTATCCCGTCTGTATTACATATCATTTCACCCTCACTATTTCTCATGCTGACAAACTCTGTACATTTACCGTTCATATTGATCATTGCCAATTTATAAAACAGTTTTCTGCTTCCTTCAAAGTCGTTTTGCATTTTCTCCTGTTCTTCTGTTCTGATTTTATTTTTACTTTCTCCGACTAGTAGTTTAAGTATCCTCTTCCTGTATCTGCAATCGCTTTCGAGTCTATTTCTCTCCTCATCGTTAAGGTATGTGATTTTCAATCTGCTTTTATGTGCTTCTTTTTCTTTTCTTGAGCGACTGCTTTAAGTTTTTCATTTCACCATGCATCATCAGACATTCTTCCTACAAACGCAGTACCACACACTTCAGTCGCACCCCTAACAATGAAAACATAAAAATATGTTGATTCTGTACCGTAAATATGAAAACGTAAAAAATATTTGAATGTCTGTTCCGAAGCAGCTAGGGGGATATTATTTTGATATACAGTTAACTTAATCGTTCCAAAATAGAAACGGGCATCGTTCAATTTTATTCCAATGGTGCCCGAAGGAATATCTGGAAATCCAGCTGCATCTACTTTCTCAAGAAAAAATGAATATTATTCATAATTTTGTACCCTTCTAACTCGAACTTTTAACGATTTTGAACAATCACCGATCAACAAAGAACATACTTCACAGCCCAAAATGCTTTCTAAACCGGGAAAATAGGGTGATTTTTTTTAGGCAAATAGGGTTATAATAGTGGAATAACTTCAGTAAAATAGAATTTTAGGGTTTAATAGTGGAATTTTTAAACAAAAAAGATTAATTTTCTACCAAATAGAATCTTTTACAAAGTGGTTGACTTTTAAACTCGAAACGGTATAATTTTTGGCCGCTAGGGGTCTTTCTTCAGATCGCGTCACATATGATTTATGTATCGCCAACAGGTTTAATTATGGATCAGTTGTCTAATAATTACCCGAATGCAATAAGGGCACATACAATTTTCTCGGGTGGAAACAAAGTCCCCTGGAGACTTGAAAAAATGTTATATGCTTTTAAATAGTAATCCACTTTTTGAGGAATGAAGAATTTTTATTTTTTCGGTGATGTGTTAATAATATCACTTGAATCAAAAAGGTTCTCAGTAGCGACTTCACGGAAAAGTTATATTCAATATGATCCATATAGAAATATGGAAAAATATTCAAAATGTTTGGTTCTATTCCATCTATTCTATTTATGTAATATTTTATCACATAATCTAGAGCCTTATACATGTGCATGACTAGAGCCCATTTTTCAAAAAATGGTATTGTTGTTTTTTTTTTTTTTTATAATTGAAAATATGCTTAACGTTCTGCGCCTGGGAACGGGCAACGGGCGTCTGGGAGTGTACTCATGCTGAACCAAAAACAGGCGCTCACCGTTTCAAAGTGCGTTTCGATTAACAACAAGAGCATTTTTTAAATAAAAAACTCTATTCATGCACATGTTTAAGCCTTTAGATTGGAGGGTAAAAATATTACATAAAAAAATCATCCTTGTAGCCGTATTTTGTATTATTCTGAAAACCGACTCGTTTTAAGCACCTTAAGGGTCTTCCACGGGCTTGATTTTTAGCCCATGTATTGCAAATGAAAACTTTCCTCCTACAAAGATAAATTGTTTAATGTAATATTTCAACCACATAATTTAAATGTCAAAATACAATCCTGCTTATTGGTCTTTTTTCGAAAAATGGTTTTGATGTTTTTTTTTCAATTAATCGAAAATATGGTGGATTTATTATTCTTTTGAAAATAATTTTTCGACAAAAACTCATTTTTAATTTTCCTTTTAGAAAATCATTTGAATAATTTTTTCTAAGCATTCAAATACTTTCCATCAGAATTAATTTTCCAAATTAAAAAAATCAATTAAAACATTCCATTAATCTTAAGAAAATTTTTTTATTCTCTTGAAACCTTGCAAAATGCTTCAAGTTTTTTTTTAAATTCTTCAATCATCTACATTTTTAAAATTAATTTTGCAATCTTTTCAAGTTTACAATTATTTAAAATTTGTTCGAAACTTCCAAGCCATCTAAATATCTAATAAGAACATTTAAATCTTATGAACAATTTCTCAATGTCTCATTTATTTCTGAACTCTTAATAAACTTCTTTTTTCAAAATCTTCAAAAATTTAAATTTTGTTTGATATTCTATGAAAACTTCTCAAGATTTTATTTATATTCGAATATTTTCAAAACCTCTGACACTTTTGAATATTTTTTGAAATAATAATGTATTCCAAAAAAATGTTCAAACCTGCAAAATTGAAAAATTGCCTTAAACTACTGCAGATTCTTTTTTGACATAGTTTACAGTATTGAGAACTCAAAAATAACCTTATAAAATAAAAATTGAATCATTTGCAACTTTCTCAGAAATATAATTTTTGGTGAAGAAAATATTCTGTTACATGCATTTTTTAGTGGTATATAGTATCAGTGTTTATTGAATTATCAAGCTCACGACTTCAACAGCGACTCGGAATTTTTCAAAATCAAGATCATAAACTTTTTATACATTTTTGTTTCATTTCAACTTTGCAAGAATGATAATTTTTTATTGGAAATAAAAATAAAGCTTTTACAAAGAACGTGAGTCGGCTTAACATATATGTAGCTACTTTTAGAAGTTTAGAAGAAATTTGAGAATATTTTATATATTTTCGAAAATATTCTCCAGTTTTAAAATATTATTATTCGCTTCAAAATTTCTAAAATTCTTAAACATCTTCTATATGTATATTATGCAACATGTGCGTAAAATGCGGTTTTACACACGCGATCACCACAAGTAAGTAAATCGCACGCACATGTTGCATACGTGAGTAACACGTGCATATGAGTGCGTAGAAATAAGCCGTTTTACGCAAACGTTCATGTTATCAAACAGAATGAAAAATTCCCCCAGAATCTTTGGTTTAAAATTGTTTGAAATCTTTTGAAATCTCTTTAATATCTCTTGAAGTTACAATATTTTTTTTATAACTTCATAATCTGACAAGATTAAAGAATTTTGCTTTAAAATCTTGCACATTCCATTTTGAAATTTTAGGAAAACATTTCAATTTTTTGAAACATTTCTCAACTTTCTCTTCCAATTCATTTTCCAAATAGATAAATATTATTTAAAATTGTTCCATGATTCTCAAGAAAATGGTATTCTCTTGTAACCCTTCCAAATTAAAAGAAAAAATTCTCTTTTTTTTTTTAAATCTTCAAAAATCTACATTTTGTTTGAAATTTTTTCATATTTTTTCAAATTTTCAAATGCATTGGAATATATTCAAATCTTTCAAAACTCCCAAATATCTTTCAAGATAACTTAGTTTCTCAAACATATTTTAAAACCCGGAAAAATTACAAAAAAAAACTATCTTGAAATCTTCTAGATACTTTTTTGATCATTGAAAATAATAATGAAAATTGTGGGAGAAATTTGAGTCCGTTTAAAAATATTTAGGTCTTTTAGAATTTAGAAAAAGTTTGAATTTTGAAATCAATTTTCAAAAATATTGTAGAGTATTACTATATTTTTATTTTCTTCAAAACTCTTAAAATTCCTATACATCTTTTAAATTGACTTACATTTTCCGGAAGTTTGAAAAAACTGTCAAAATTAAAGAAATTACCCTAAAATATTGCAGATATTCCGTCGAAATTTTCAAAGATCTTTTGAAACATTTTGAAATCTTTTTAAATATCCACTTGAATTTTCTTTCTAAGTAAAAATTATTTTCAATTTTTTCAGGAATCTCAAGAATTTTATTTCCTTCGGAAATGTTTCAATATTCTTCAAAAGTTTCCACAATTTTTTTCAAAAAATATGCAAAAATCTACATTTTCTTAAAAATATTTTCAAGATTCCAATTATTATTGAACCTCATCAAAACCTTCAAAACTACTTAATAACTTGTAGAAAAATATAGTTCTTTAAATATATTTTAAAACCCTGAAAAATTACAAAAATCATCTTGAAGTATTCTGCATTCTTTTTTGATGATTAAAAATAATAATAAACGATCCTAAAACATTTCAGAGTTTTTGTCAACGTTCTTGGGAATCTTTCAAAATGCTTTGATATCTTTTTAAATTTTCTTTATAATTTTTGCGTTCAAATAAACAATCAATAAGAACATTCACAAGGATCTCAGGATTTTTTTTCTTCTGAAATGTTTCAATATTTTTAAAAAGCTTCTAAATTATTTTTCAAAACATGCAAAAACCTACATTTTGTTGTGAATTTCTAATTATTTGAAAATTATCATTTCAAAGTCTTTTCAAACCATTGAAGTGTCTTTCAAAATGCTTACCGAAATTTTTTAAAGATTCTTCAAAATTAGAGAACTTTCCTAAAAATCTTCTAGATTCTTTGTTGTTGAAATTTTTTACGTAAGTATTTGAAATATTAAGAAATCTCCACACACAACAAGAAGACAAAGAAGCAAAGCTGGATCACCTGATGGAAGTTCACTTCCCGAGTTTTCAGTGAATCCGAACCGACTAAGAGGAGAAAGACTGGGGCCAAGAGGTGGAAAGGGCCGACGGGAATTTCGCCGATAAGGGCGCTAATCACAAAAAGGTGGAATGAGCCGAAGGGTCCTTCGGTCCCTTTAAGTCACCAGGGGTGGTTGGCATTTATCTAGCGCTTTTACAAAAAGACATGGATCTAGTCGTCCCTCCTCTGACAAAATTATTGAGGGCAAGTATTGCCCTTAAACACGTGTCATCGGCATGGAAGATTGGCAGAGCGGCCTTAATTCCCAAAGCTGGGAGGAAGGGTTACACTGCTGCAAGATATTTCCGATCAAACAGCCTAACGTCTTTCTTCCTGAAGACGTTGGAGAGGCTGGTCAAGAGACACATTAGGGATCTAATGTCTTTTTTATTATTTATTTATTTCTAATGTCTAATGTCTTGGCCTCCCCGCTGCATAGAGGGCAGCATGCTTTTCAGGCAGGCTGCCCGGTAGATACAGCGCTTCATGCTGTAGTGGCAAAATCAGAGCAGCAGTTGGAACAAAAGGGGTATGCTGTGGGCACTTTTCTGGATATAAAAGGTGCTTCGAGCAATAGTTCTCTAGAAGTCATCTATCGAGAGGCTTTGAGATGTGGCGTGCCGGACCAGCTAGTATGCTGGATAGGAAGCATGCTACACCTGAGGAGACTCAAGACCAGATGGAGTGAAGGCCTATCAAAGGAAATAGCTCCAAGGTGCTGCTCACAGGCGGGTGTCCTGTCGCGCCTTCTGTGGTGCATTGAAGTGTACGGCCTCCTTGGAAGGCTAAATGAAGAGAGGTATTATAATCAACGCTATGCGGAAGACTTTGTAATCCTAGTCAGGGGGACTCATCTGGAAATGTTGATAAGTACGATAGCTCAGGGCTTCCGGTAATCCTGGAAAAGACCAATCTGGTCATTTTCACGAGAAATTATGAGGTGCTAAAAGTCGAAGCTCCTGGATGTGCAGGAAAGCCTTCGGATTCACGTGGGGTGTAGGGCCTAAAGTGCTTACTTGGGTCTACTCTTTTGCCCTAAAATCGAGGCTCCTACATACGGCCGTGGTCTGGTGGCCACGGGCAGAAATTAAAACAATGCAGGACAGGCTGCGATGCTAACAAACTCTAGCATTTAGGGGGTTGACTGGAGCAATGAGGACTACGCCCAAAGCGGCGATAGGATTCATGCTCTGTGAAGAACCCCTACATGTTGCGATGACTGCTAGAGCGGCACACGCGATGGGCTGCTTGGCAAGAGCAAATAGATGGACCCGGGGGACTAGGCACACTAGGCTCCCGAGTGACATTAGTGTACTGCCGATTCTAGAGATGATGCAAGATAAAATAACAAAACGCTTTAACTTTGCCAAAGCTTTCCGTATCTGGATTCGGAGCAGGGATTTTTGAAAAGTAAACGGTAACCCGCTCCTCCAAGGGGAAATCTGGTATACGGATGGCTCCAGAAAGGACGGAGGGTCAAGAGCAGGAATCTATGACAGCAAGGGAGGAAGAGAATAAGGTCTCCGCTTGGGTGGTCAAGAAAGCTATTTTATGTGAAAAAAAGTAACATGAATCTCAAGAAACAACAGCATTATTTGCAAGAGTGACCGTGCCCCTCACTGACACCATGCCCCACTTCCCCCTGAATGGTTCTATACTTTTACCGATGGTTCTGTACGGTAGCAAGACCTGGACCTACAAAGAAAAGGATAAGAGTGAATTTTAACGCGATTAACATGAAATTCTTACGCATGGTGTATGGTAAAACGCTGATGGACAAAGTGATAGAAAAGAGAAAGATGAACGTCGAAAATCATTTCAAACATCGTATTAAAATAAATTATAACATCCTCATCTGATCAGTCACTTGACTTAGTCCGTGGCTATGACGGAAAACGAGGTCCACCAGAGAAAATGTTTGAAAAAAATAATGAGCACAGATTCCCTTATGCTACTCGTACATTAACATGAAGTCGCCAACGCTGCGGCATTTCTATACCGTGCCGCAGATAGGGCCGCAGAAGAGCTCGACCTCCCATTTGATTCCAGCGACACCTGTCATGGCGATCGGATACGGACGTGTAAATTTGCCGCTCTTCAATTTTTTGTGTTTATATAAGTTTTAAAGTGTTTAATTACATAAAAATTTGTATCTCATGGAAATGCCAGTGTGTTGTTCTATAGAGCATTGTGACTTAGTTTCAACTCACTTAATTGTTTCATGTTTTGGGACTTTTCTTTATACGTAACTGTAACGGTTGTCTTTCCTGCAGAACTATGGATGCTTGTTCGGAGTGTAAAATAGCTATATCCAGAGGGGGATCAGAAGTTCTCGCTTGTGTTAAGTGTGGCATTCTAGTGCATTTGGCCTGTGCTATTTTCGGAATCTCGAAAAAATCTTTTGAAAAAACTTAAAAAGGGTCAAATGGACTATGTCTGCAAGGTATGTTCTCCATTGTCTACTAGTGCCACCTCTGTGGCAGTGTCTGGCAATGCAAGTGTGAACCCTGGCACCACTATTCTTCAGGATGCCGATGGTACATGTATTTTGTGCCCCCCAATCCCTCCTCCATTGCTGCTTTGGAAAATGCTGATACTCTACCCTCTGACCTCGCCGATCTCTAGCGCAAAGTGGTCTCGGACGGCCGAAGCGAAGCGCTTGGGCAGTCACGTGAGATTTTAGCAAGATTCAGCGAATTTGAAACACTTCAACTAGAATTTAATGACCAACTTAATTCCAACCTTTCGGAAATTAAGAATGAACTTTCAAACAAGTCTAGGCGTATGGACTCGTTAGAATCCGGCTCCAAAGTCTAAAATGAGGAAATTGAACTTTACAAAGGAAGCTAAAGATTTGAAAGCTAAAGCGGTGACTCTTGAGCATGCGCTCAATGTCAACGAGCAAGCTGCTCTGAATACGACGCTGGAAATTCATGGTCTCCCCATGGAGCCGAATGAAGACCTCATGGCGTCCATGGAATCTGTTTGCCAGGGCTCTAGATGTCAATATTAGTAAGGATGACGTTGTCAAAATATATCGAATCATAAAAGC
Source organism: Andricus quercusramuli (assembly GCA_932178445.1). NCBI lineage: Eukaryota > Metazoa > Arthropoda > Insecta > Hymenoptera > Cynipidae > Andricus > Andricus quercusramuli. The sequence continues at coordinate 38,675 of CAKNXH010063784.1, forward strand.
ACCTTCATTGGGTAACTCCTCTATCCCCCACCCCTCGATTATTGTAGCCAAATTTGGCAGACAAGATCTACGGGATAAACTAATTCCAAGACGTAAGGTTAAGAGAGACTTCTCTACTTTGAATATGGGATGGACTGACAACGAAAAGCGTTTTATTTACCTTCGTGAGGCATTCACTCCAATGAATAGAAAGATTTACGCTATTGGTCTCGGTCTTTGTAAAGAGAAAAAAATCAAATACTTGTTAATTGCTGGCGAAAAAATTTTCTGCCATGAAGAAGATAGCTCGCCAACAATACACCTATCGAAAATCCAATCTGTTGAAGGACTACAATAGCAACTACTCTCTCAATCCATTATGTGTTTGATACTTTTTTCTAGTCAATCATTAGCACTACTCTATCGCTTATGCTACTTCTACTTTGGTAAATATCTATCATATTTTATATACTGCTGCATGCTGGACATTCTGAATACTGTGCCTTCTGAAGTTGAATATCAACTATTTTGTATTTTTTACTGTACGCATTCAGCCTCGCATCGCCTCTACAAATTTACCTTTTTTTATACTATTTTTATACATCACGAGCTTTATGATGCTTATTGCTATTATAGCTTTTAATTGTTCATGTGCCTTATTCCTTATTTTCAAATGTAATCAAGTGAACTGGATTTTGTTGGTTATTACGACATTTTCAGAAATGTTCACAAATGTTTTAATATTCTTTCAAATTTGTTTTATAATTATATTTTCAAATAAAAAATCATAAAAAATGTTCACAGGAATCTTAGGATTTTTTTCTTCTGAAACATTTAAATATTTTTAAAAAGCTTTTAGTTTTCTTTTTTTGCGAAACCTGCAAAAACCTACATTTTCTATAAAATTTTGGTAAATTTCAAATGGTTTTTCAAATTATCATTTTCAAGACATCTAAAACCATCTAAGTGCCTTTGAAAAGTCTTCCCTAAATTTTTTGAAGGTTTTACAAAATTAGAAACCTTGCCTTAAAAGCTCAAATCTTCCAAATTTTTGTTGTTGAAATTTCATACATATTTGAAATATTTTGAAATCTTTTTAAATATTCTCTTAAATTTTCTTTTTCCAAGTAAAAATAATTTTCAATTTTGTCAGGAATCTTAGGAATTTCATTTTTTCCTGAAATGTTTCAAAATTCTTTAAAAGCCTCAACATTTTTTATCAAAATATACAAAAATCTACATTTGGTTTCACATTTTTAAAACTATTTTCAAGATTTGAATTATTTTCGAAACTCTTCAAAACTTCTGAAACTTCTAAAAATATTTTGAAAAAATGCAGCTTTTTAAATGTTTTAACATCTCCTCAATTTTTAATTATAATATAATTTTTTTGAATAAAATATCACAAGAAATTTTCTCACGAACCTTACGATTTTTTTTCTTCTGAAATGTTTCAATGTTTTCAAAAAGCTTTTACATTTTTTTCCGAAATTTGCGAAAAACTATATTTTGATGTAAATTTTTATGTAAATATTAAACTATTGCAGAGTTATCATAATTTTCGAAACTTCTAAAACCATCATGGTGTCTTTCAAAATGTTTTCTCTAAATATTTTTAAGATTCTGCAAAATTAGAAAACCTACTTTAAAAAATCACTTTTTCAAAAGAAAGTCATGTTCAATTTTCCCAGGAATGTCCAGAAAATTTTTCTAATACCTTGAAATCTTTTAAATGTTTTGAACAGATTCTAAATTTTTTGTTCCAAATTATCAAAAGTGTATGTTTTGTGTTAACTTTCTTGGAAAAGTTTTCAATTTCTTGCAGATTCAGGAACTATGATTGAGTCTTTGTATTTTAAAATCAACCGAATCAAATTTTTTTTAATTATTGAATTCCTGAAAATTAGTTGCTTGTGGCATGCAATAAAATTGCAACGTCACACTATGTAACCTTCTGAATTTACACAATTTTGATTTTAAATCTTTTATACTCTTTTTTAGAATTCTTCCTAAATTTGCTATTGAAATTAATTTTTTAAAATAAAATATTGATTGATATTTCTCCATGAATCTTCAGAAAAATGTTTTATTCTCGTGGAACATTTGAAAATTCTTAAAAAGTTTTGTTTTTGAAATCTTCAGATATCCATATTCTTTGAACAAATTTGGCAATATTTTCGAGTTCACAATTATTTTAATAAGATGTTTAAATTTTCGAACATTCTAAATATCTATTAGAAGGATTTGAATTTTTCCTAAAATAAAAAAAAAATCTTCAAAATTAATGAACTGCCTGAACATCTTGGAGATTCTTTTTAGACAATTTTTCAAATTATTCTATTGAAATTAATGTCTGAAAATAAAAAATCATTTCATTTTTTCTTGTAACCTTTGCAAATTTATTGAAAAATTTCTTAATTTTTTTGCATAATCTTCAAAACCTCCATTTTGTTTGAAATTTCAAAATGTATTGAAATCTTTTTAAAACTTTGAAAACTCGTAAATATCTTTTGAAATGACTTAATTTTTCAAAGATATTTTAAAACTCTGAAAAATAAAATAAAAATATCTTGAAATCTTCTAGATTCTTTTTTGATAATTGAAAATAATAATAAACGATATTGACATATTTACGATTTTTTGTTGACATTATTAGAAATCTTTACACATGTTTTAATATATTTTTGGTTTGTTTTCAAATTTTTTTATCAAATAAGAATCATTAGAAAATTTTCACAGGAATCTTAGGATTTTTTTTCTTCTGAAATATTTAAATATTTTCAAAAAGCTTTTAGATTTTTTCCAGAAACCTGCAAAAACCGACATTTTATTGCACATTCTTGTGAATTTCAAATTTTTTTAAATTATCATTTTAAAGACTTCTGAAGCGATCTAATTGCCTTTAAAAGTTTTTGCCTGAATTTTTCAAAGGTTCTACAAAATCAGAAAACTTGCCCTAAAAGTTAAAATCTTCCAGATTTTTGTTGTTGAAATTTCATACATATTTGAAATATTCTGAAATCTTTTTAAATATTCTTTGAACAATTTTTTTCTGAATAAAAATCATTTTCAATTTTCTCAGGGATGTTAGGAATTTTATTTTTTCCTAATTATTTTTCCTAAAATAAAAAAAAAATCTTCAAAATTAAAAAATTTCCTGAAAATCTTGGATATTCTTTTTAGACAATTTTGATAATCGTTTGAAATGTTGTCTATTTTTCATTGAAATTGATGTTTGAAAATAAGAAAATCATTAAATTTTCCTAGAGAGCTTAAGAAAAATATTTCATTGTCTTGATACCTCTCAGAATTATTTTAAAGCCTCTTTTTCAAAATCTTAAAAAATCTACATTTTTTCGATATTCTATGAAATATTCTGAAGAGTTAAATTTTCTTGGAAAGTTTATAAATCTTTTTAAACTCTAAAACACTATTTTTTGAAATAATTCAGTATTCCAACAAATTTTCTCAAATCTGGAAAATAAAAAAAATCGTCTGAAAATCTTCCAGATTCTTTTTTGACATAAATTAGAATTTTAATAACCTAAAGTTCACCTTATTTAATAAAACCTAAATCATTTTGAATATTCTCAGAAATCTCATTTTCGGTGCAGGAAATATTATGTTACATACATTCTTAATGGTATATAGTTTTACTGTTTACGGAATTATCAAGCTCACGACTTCAGTAGCGGCTCGGATTTTAACAAAAAAAAAAAACAAGTTTATCAAGTTTTTTTAAAAAATACTTTTTAGTACGAATGCATTTTTTCAAGGTATAAGGTTTTAGGGTTTAATGAATTATCAAACTCTGAATTTTGGTGAAAGGGGACGACTGAAAAATACCGAAAAATAAAATTCACGGCACTGTAAATTTTCCGAACTGGAAATTTGCCAAAATATATAATATCCGCACTAGAAAATTTTCAAATTATAAAATCTCTGAATTTAAACCATTGAAAAAATTGTTTTTTAATCAATATTATTAATTGATTATGAATAATATAATGAAATATTTTTTTCAAAGAGAGGTTTTTCAAATGTTCAAAGTTTATAAAAATTATTGCTTGCATTTAAAATAATAATAATTGTAAAAAAATTCATTTTTTCAATGAAAAATTTTGTTTGCAAATTTGCATATTATTTTTAAAAATGAAAAAAAGGTTCTCGAAAATCGAATCGTTAATCTAAAAAAATGTTTTTTTTTTCGTTCGAGTGTTAGCCAGCTATTTTGGATGAAAATTCGAAAAGTGAGAACTCTTTCAAAATTGTCAAGACCACTTTTTTACGATTGAAAAATTCTATGTACGGCTATTTATAGTACTCTAAAAGACAAACAATCTCTCATCACGACTTTTTCCGATGAGAAAGAAATTGTCAGAGTTACAGCATTTGCAAAATTCAAAAAAGAAACGAAAAGGAAAATTTTAGGCCGAACAATGAACGATAAGAAAAAAATTCAAGAATGAAAAAACGTTGCTTTTTATCATCCCTAGAAGATCATCATAACAAATTTTCGAATTTTATTGGAAAATCGAAAATTCTAATTTCGATCGCATAAAAATAATGGAAAATTCAAAATTCCATTTTGTGGTCAAACTATGCAAAATACGAAAAAAGATGAATCGACAAAATTTATGCAAACAAAAAAGATCTACAAATTTCTTATTAATCATATATTTCGACAGGACGCGTAGTTTTTGTATTATTCGTAAAAACCTACATTCAAAATAAAAAAAAAAATATGATTTTTGGACAAACGACATAAGGTAAGAAAGAAAATTCAAAGACAAAAGTACTTCACCTAAAAAAGATCTATGCATTTTTTGTTAATCATTTTTTTATGGAACGCTTAGTATTTATTTTAATCGTAAATAAAGGATGAAAAATAAAGAAAAATTGGACAAACGACACTAGCTATAAAAAAAATGAGACGAAAGTTATTCACCCAGAAAAGAGCTATACATTTTTCATCAATAATGTTTTGATGAAACGCGTAGTTTTTTTTTCAACCGTATAAAATAAGATTAAAAATAGGAAACTCAATTTTTTGTAAAACGATTCAAAGTACAAAAAGAAATTAGAAGACAAAGTCGTTTACACAAAAAGGATTTCCATATTTGTTATGAATCATTTTCATATAGGACGAGTAGGTTTCCTTCTAATCGTAAAAAATAAGATTAGAAATGAAAAAATTAAATTTTTGGAAAAATGACACACGAGAAAAAAAAATGGAAAGGCAAATGTGGTTATACACAAAAATATCTACAAATTTGCTATAATCTTTTGTTTAGTTTCTTGTTTCTTGCTTAGTTTCTTGTTAAGTTTGTTAAATTTCTTTTTGGGGGGGGGGGGCCGGGATTGACCCCCCCCCATTCTCGAAACATGTACATATTACACATATACTTTTCCTTGTACTCCCCCACCCCGATTTTTTCTGCTGAATTTCTCCCTCCCCGGGAAATTTTTTATGTTTACGGCCTTATGCGGTAGGCTATACCAATGATAACACGTTGATGAAAAATGTGCATATTTAAAATTTATCTTGAGGAAACTCGGGTGCATATAAAAAGGCTCAAAAAAGTTTAAACAGTCAGTACATTACCTCTAAAGTTATACTGAACAGTGTTCAGAAGTTAACAAGAGCCCCAAAGTGAAAGTCGTAGAATCCTCGAAAATCGATTAGCCAATCGTGTACTTGCTCACTCTTTATCTGCCCGCCTTATATTTTATCCACCTTTCGATTAATTTTTGGCAAAATGGCAAAGCGAGACGTGCAAGCACTTGTTTTCATTTTTCATATATGTTGCAATTTTTCGTATGTTTTGATGGCCGCTACTAAAAGCCCTCCACCAGATGCGAATGGTAATGTAGGTTGCACAGGTTGTACAGGCTGTAAAAATTGTAAATACTGTCAAAATTGTAAAAACTGTACTAATTGCATATATTGCAACAACTGTACATCTTGTACGCAATGCGACAGTTGTGGCAATTGTACAAGTTGCTCAAACTGTCAGACTCTAGCGAGTTGTAAAAATTATTCAAATGCCAAAAATATTACTTGCTAGTTATACAGACCTCCCGGCACGTTAGCAAATTGTAAAAATTGTAGAAATTTTATAAATTGTAAAAATTGTATATACAATACTGAAAAAAAATGGTTAGTTGGGCCACGTGTTTAGTTTGTAAGATATGGTACTTCTTTTTTTTTTAGCTAGAACATTCATTTTATTAGTTTCTGGTACTGACTGAATAGTCACTGCAACTAACGAAATTGTTGTGCCAACTAATGAAATAGCAGTACCATATATTACAAACTAAACAGTTGGCTCATCTTACCATTTTCTTCAGTGAATGCGCCAATTTTACAAATGTTATAAGCTCTATAACTTCTACAAAATTCTATAAATGAAGAACATGGCAATGATAATTGACTTCTAAAAATGCAATAACGCCTTTATTGTACCAACCCTTCCACTTGCATATTTTCAAAACTCTATTTTCACTGAAAAATTATAAAATTTGAGACTACTTAATCCAGTCATAAAATGTACTTTCGATAAATCATGCGTTTAGGGTAATTAGCATTATTAACTTAGCTTTAATAGCGCCAAAAAATTGCTATTTCATAGTTTTTTTATGGGGCTCTTAGATGGTAATGTACTTTATCTCCGACTTTTGATATTGAATTTGGAATCGATGAAATATCTGGTATGTATAGTCTTTGTATACTTCTAATAATTTTAAAATTTCACTGACAAATTAATTTTTCAAATCTAATTATAGATGAGTGAAACAGATAACACAATTACCTGATTCAGACATACTTTTTTTATTATTTTCATGTTTCTATTATTGTTATTAAATTTTTTCGATACAAAAATTGCTAAATATTTTGCGTTTATATGACCTTTTCATTATGTAAAATTTATTCATTCAAACTTTTTCTGTCAACAGAATTTCTTGGAGCCGTACTTCAAATACACTGAAACCTGCATTCATGCACGGTTGGATATGGACGTACGACGCAATCTGTTGCAATTAACGCACTGAGAGTACGGCCCTCATGCTGTTTGTCACGCTTGACTGAGCACTGCCTCTCTCTCGGTCCGGCAGCTCCTGTCATCACAAAACTGCGGAGGGCAGCAATTCTAAGAACGCGCAAATGCAGTTCACAGAATCCAGGTTCCAGTGTACGGGTAGCTGAACATTTTGGACACATAAACTTCGGTAAAGTGAATTTACTGTAATTTTACCCAGTTAAATCTCAAAATATTAACAATGTGTCAGTTACTTTGAGTTCAAAAAACGATATTCCCTATAAATTTTAATTCATTTTAACTTCAGAACCTTGATGTGATCGCATCGGACTTTTTGTTCCGAACGAATGGTAAACTATAACGTCACGAATTACCGACTTTTTCATACGCACTTCGTCCGCCATTCTATTTTTTTAATGAAAAAAATATAAGTTTTCAAAATTTTAGATGACTCCTTTTAGAAATGATGATAATAACAAAGCTGCAGTCCAAATCAAATGAATCGTGAGAATAAACATTCATATCTAGATCAAATAAATTCCTTGATATCTTAGTTTCATATTTTCATACAATCTTCTTGGGCTACCATAAATTTTAAAACTGTATTCATTTTTTTTCTTCAGAAAATGTGATTGTAACTTGCCACTTTTTCATTTTCACTTTTCCGAAATTTATGTTGCTTTTTTTTTAAATTCCTTCAAACAATCTCCACAAAAAAGACAACCCTGAGTTTCGTAAGAATAGAAGTGGAAGTGAAAGTAAAAAAGTGTCTGTAAATCAAATAGTGAAACAACTGTTTGCTGTAAATGTAAAACAATAAGCGATTTCATTTTTATGGCCAACAATTTATGTACTGTTGCATTTCATTAAATACTTCAGTAATATAAATGATTATTTGTTATATAAGAACTGTTCTAGTTTAAAGCTCATTTTGGAATTCGATAATATTTTTGAAATTGTCACCTAACCCAAACTGATGATGTCGAACTTCAAAATAAAATTTTGAAGTGACTCAAAAATCTGAGGCAATTCGCTTGGGAATCTTTTTAATTCTTTTAAATCCCTTTGCGATCTTTTGAAATCGTTTCAAATCTTCAAGAATGTTTTGTTAGCTTTTGAAATCCTTGAAATCATCTGAAATTCTTGTGAAATCTTTTCAAATCTTTAAAGTCTTTGTAAAAACTTTCAAAATCTTCTAAACTTTTTTAAAACCTTCGAAACATTTTGAAATCTTTAAAATATTTGAGAAATCTTTATAACCATCGTGAAACATTTTAAAAGCTTCGAAATCTTTGTGAAATATTTTTAAATCCTTTGAAATATTTGAATTCTTTCTGATATCTTTATGAAGTCCTTTGAAGCCGTTTGAAATTCTTTTAAATCTTTGAAATATTTCGAAATCTAGAAATCTGATGTGCACTCACACAATTTAAATATGAAATTACTAAAAGATTATAAGAAATACTAAAAAAGACTAAAAGATTTAAATAACTCTTCTGATTTCAATAAAATACATTTTTTATATGCAAAGAATGAAAAAAATCAAAGTTTCATGAAAAATATCCGGTTTAATTGCAGACTTGGTTTCACCACAACTACAACCAGGAAATCCTACCCCTTGAGTTTTCCGACTTCTCGAAAAACTTTATCCAGAAGGACGGAAGCAAAAGGAACTCAAAGGAACTAAAAGGAACCCAAATTTTCAAAGAACAGTCATTGTTGTAATTTTTTATGAGAGCATCACTTACATAGCTGGAAAAAAATAAGAATTTTTACCATCTGTTTGTCACCCCAACTTTTTCGTTATTTTTCTGTTACTATTATATTAACCTCGTTATTAAACAGCGCATGATTATTACCTTTTTCAGTTGAATAATATTTTTGGTTTGTGAAATAAATAAAAATTTGTGTTGCATATGATTTTCCTAATGATTTATGTACCGCCAACCAGGGTAATTATGGATGAAGCCGGGTAATAATTACCGGGATGCAATAAGGGTATGTACAATTTTCTCTGACGAAAACAGAGGCCCTTGGAGGCTTTAAAAAAATGTTCAAATTTCAGTCTTCAAAGTATGTATCTGGATAATAAATTTTATTATGCATTTATTGTTTACTCTGGGAAAAGCTCCAGCTCTTCTAGATTTCACATTAAACTAAAAAGCTACCTTTTTGGGGAAAAATCAATTATAATTCTTTTTTGACTTCGACTTGTGCGCTCAATTTGTCAGTTTTTAAAATTTTTCAGCCAAATTCTCAGGCATTGCTCTTTATAATTTCACAATGTTTGTTTGAGAGAAATGTTATTTTAATTTTTTCCGGACACCGGGCGTAAACTGAACTTTAATGTCGTCTAGCGGTTCGTTCTTCGAGGGAATTTTGAGCAGGCAAAAAGATATCGCGACAAAAATTCGATCAAATTATTTCTATTATTATACTCTCTAATGCACAAACGAAGATGCCCATGATCTGGAACTACGAAAACAAAATTTTACCTACTCTTACCAAGAAACAGAAATTTTGATCCATAATTACCCCATCGAAAGTGGAAATATTAATCGAACTTTGATTATTAACAACTTCAAAGAAGAATTTCAAGCTTAAATGACAAAAAAATGTTATCTTCAGAAGACTCTTGAGAACAATTTTATATGGTACAAAAATATTGACTACATTTTCTGATTTTTGACGGTATCTTTATTCATTATACCAGTAAAAGCTGAATGGTGGTAAGCCCATCGTCATTGCAAATATGACGGAAATGCCTACCAAGGAGGGAATGTGGGATATTGACGCCGAGAGAGAAGGGGTGAAGACAATGAAAAGTCGTTAATTAACGAACATAACAGGCCACTCACAGGGACAAAGTAAAATTCTGTTACGTCGCGAATGACCGAAGCGGCGATTCGATAGTAACGAACGCTGTCGAGCTGTTGATTAGACAGCGTGGAAGAGATGGAGAGCCATCCAGACGGGCAGAATAGCACTCACACACGATGAGGTTAAAACTAGCGATCGGTCGGGAGAACGAACAGAGACTGGAAGAGACTGGCAACGGGACGCGCTGTCGCTCGGGGCTTCGGGTCCAATCGGGGGATTTTGGCCCATCTCGAGTGTGGTCCAGCAACCCGTCAGTGCGGGGTCCGCTAAGGTCGAACTGATACGTTACAAATCTTTAACACAAAAAAATTAATGTACTTAATCAGTTGTAAATAGTTTATCTAGAAAGGTTGTTTTGCCTCTCCTGTACAATTAAGTTGATTTTCTACTTGGCATCGTTTATAAAAGAAAAAAATCCAAAAACATTTTGTGCCGCTGATAGATTTCACACAAGGGTGATCCAAAAATCGATTGGAATTTTTTTTCTCGAATTTTTATGCTTTCCTCTCACCCTACAAATTTGCTCCAATAAACAAGCAAATGAATGCGTTTTTAATTATATCTAGAGGTCCGCAAGCCCCATGAAGTGAGACCGCTCGCTCTTACCGCCTTGTTTTTTTCGCTTCGCCTTGCTTCACACGCATGTCCCTACTTTCTCGCTTTGCCTCGCATTGCCAAGCTCTGCCTCTGCAGCTAATACCTAATACTTATCCACTATTTACAATATTTACAGTTTATTTATATCTACTTCCTCTCCCATTTACAGTCTTCTCTTTTCCCTTCCTCTTCTTCCTTACTTCTCTTCTTCCACTCTTTTCCACCTCCACGCACTCCTCCGATCAGTCCTCCACTCTTGCATCAAAATTCCCGCACTGTTCACACACTCCCTTCTCCCTAGAAAGCCAGAACATATTGAAACCCTCCATGCACCTACATCTCATCCTCGATATAAGCTCCTGACTTCCTTTCTCTCACTTCCCACACAAATATTTCTCTCTCTTCCTTGGCGTAATCCGCCCATAGTTCCCGTTGAAACTTGACTCGCATATTTTCTCCTCCTCTGTTGCCTTTTTTCCTCAATGCCATTTTTCTTAACCATCTCATATGTCCTCGTTCCTTCCTCGTGCATCCTTCTCACTTCAATCACCTGCAGTCCATTCGTTATAAAATATCTCCTCCTTTAAACCTCCATATCCCTACCCCATCTCCTGTTCTCCTTCTCTCACCAACACTCTCTAACTAGCTTATTTCCCCCTCTTCCAGAAATTCCTCCTCATATTCACACACCTGTTTTGCCGTTAGAATCCCTAAACTCGTTCTCCCCGTTTCCCTGAGTCCCTGCTGACAATATAATTAGGCGTGTTCCTCGCCAACCCCACTGTCCACTTTACATACCTCTCCAGTGTCCTATTAACCTCATTACTTTCCTTCCACCCCGACACCTCTACTCCATACAATAGCACACTCATCACTAGTGAGTCAAAAAATATCATTCTTCTTCGGAAATCATCTGCGAATAACTTTTTTCCCAACCTCCATACCTGCCTCATCAGCACGTTTGCCCTCCTCACTTTCTCTTTTATATAAACGTCCACTCCCTCATTTCTCCGAAACTAGAAGCCCAGGTACACAAACTTTTTCACGTCCCGCACCTAATTTCCCTTCCAAATTCCACTCCCCTCCCTTATCCCTTCCACTACCTTTCCTCAAAACCATATCCTTGAATTTTCCCGCAGTCAGCTCTAACCTATTCTTATCCATGTATCACTTCAACCTCTTAATTATCTCTTTTAAGGCCTCCCTGCTTCTTACCAGGAACACTATGTCATCTCCTATCACTCCAGCCACCAACTGACTTTTCATATCTGCGATTCGAATCGCAAAAAGCTTTGGGCTAAGCGGACACTTTCGCCTTAAAACGCTATCCATCCAGAATCCCTCCGTAATCCCCTCCCTTCCTTTTATCTTATCTGTAATCACTTTCAAGTCTATTTATCTCCTCAGCGCTAAGGCCGGTGATGTTCAACCTTCTTTTATGCGCTTCTTTCTTTCCTTGGGCGGCTGCTAGGATTTCATCATTCCATTACGCATCACTATAAATTCTTCCTGTAACCGCAGTACCATACATGGTGTTGAAAGAATTAACTGAGATTGAAAAAAAAGATAAAGATTGTTACAAAAATGATTCTCTCTGATGTTTATCTATTATTTATCATGACTGAAAGGCCAAAGCAAAGTCAAGTATTTCAGAAAAAACAGTAACTTTCTGGCATTAATATAAGATAAGAAAGTCATGATTAATGATAAACTGTTCACAAGATTATGTTTGTTAAATTGAATTATTTATTAGCTCACTTCGGACGAAGTTATTCGGACAAAAGATGCATTTCGGACACAAGGTTGACAGTTTTAGAAAAAAATGTAAATTTCCAGCATTATTCAAAGAGAGTACTATTTTTGAAAATACTATTGAAAATGATGTTATTAAAAATAATAATAAATGGCTTTAACAATTTTTCTGTTGAAAAAAGGTAGTGAAAGTTTATACATTATTGAAAAATGCAGAATTCTCGGGAACTTGAGGATTTATGTCGAAATTTTGAGAAATATATGGCAAGTTGAGAAAATTTATGAAATATCACATTTTTTCTTAGAGTGAGGGTTTGAGAATGCATTCACGCACTGTGTGGGACTTAACCTGAAAACGGTAATACCCACTAAACTCACCTCCTCTTCCTGTCAACCCATGTCTTCGGGACCGCTTTCGCATTACTTCAAGGACGTGGAGGTAAGGCCAATAATCCGTGCTTCGGCTTTCAACTTTGGGTGCCAGCTTGGCGTTTTTCTCCCTTTCATCCAACCAGGATGCACGCATTGTCCTCAGTAGTGTGGTGGTACCACAACTTGGGCTCGTCGGCTTTCGGCATCCTGTTTGGGTATGTTCCGTTAAGCAGGGCGTCCTTGAGACTTCCGAAACGAGGTCGCCTCTCGGACCGCCCTGCACCTCCTCGTCCCAGGCACATGATCTGTCCAGGGCTTGTCGTCTTCTGCAGCGCAGAGGTAGCACTGAGGAATGCTTTCGCACTCCGCAGCCCCATGGCCCTCCTTGCCGCATCTCCAACATACCTTCGTCCTGTCTGGACCCCTGCAGCCCGCTGCCATGTGGCCAAAGCCTAGGCAGCGGTAACACCTCAAAGCCTCCGTCTTCTTCCGCACGCAACAGGACACCCATCCCACCTTGAGGTGTCCCGTGCGGAGAAGCCTTGCGACAAGCACCTCCCTCATGTCGACGAAGGCCTTTAGATTACCTCTGAAGGCCTTCTTCGTCACTCTGACCTTTATTTCGCCGCTTGCTGCTTTATTGAAGTGTTCACGAACGGCGGCCTCCACTTCTGCCGCATCGATGGTAGCGTCGAGGTCTAGGACTTCGACCTCGATGCGCGGGACAAGCTCGCGCACGCCAGCCCCAGCACCGACCGCTTCTTTGATGGCCGCCGACAATTTGGCTCTGTCATCCGCCTTCGGCCCTACCGCCACAAGGACCTCCTCGTTTTGGGTTTGCCTGACACACTTGATTTTTACTTCAAGGGTGACCGGCTTCATCTTCCGCTTGGAGTCCCTGAGGACATCCGCGTAGCTCGAGCCTTCGGCCAGTCTTATGAGGACCGCCTCAGGTCGAGCTCACCTTGTTGGCTTGGCCTGCTTTCTGTCAGTGGCAGACTTCTCCTTCTCTTCTCCTCTTTTAGGCGTCGAGGTCACCGCAGTCGCAGCAGTGCGGGTCCTTTGTCTCTTCTTCATAGGCTTTGAGGAAGAATTCGCCTCAATGGGACTCAGGGTGGACTCCCGTTCGCTCTTCCCTAGCTTGGGAGCGGAGCTTCCACGGCTTCTTCTGTCTGGGTCCCAGATTGGCTCATCTTCTTCTTCTGGGTTGCCTTCCTTCTTTCCTCTATCCTCGCCTTTTTGCCGGCGGCCCACCCAACTTCTGTTGGCACGAAACAAAACCGGTTATCGGCTGTTATTACGGTCATTCTCAGCTAACTCGTCAGTTCCTGTGCTTCCTCCAGTCCATGCCTGATTGGCATGAACATATTCCTCTTCGTGTCAGAGAAATCCTGCATCCGTTCTAATGCGTCGGTCAATTTTTCGAAGGGTTCTCCAGCGTCTGTTAAAGCTTTTTTCGCCAACATGATATCTTGTTTCACCTCAGTCTTTTGACTAACGTCAGGCTCCTCCGTCACATCCAATGGACCCTTCAACTCCTCGCACACACTCCGGTTAAATAATTGTTGATTCATCTCCATGCTGTTCCCACGAGTAGATAGGGAAATGTAAGTCCACCGTCGCAGAGCCCCGCAGGCGGGGGTAAGGTCTGCATACTCTAAGAGGCGACCTGGTATCCTAGAGACACTGTTTGGTACACCACACCCTGGTGCCATGCATTCTTCGGGACGGTTGTAAACGCCTTGACTTTGGGGTTTTTCCTTCGGGACAATCCTTGGACCATTGTCCACGACTGCTTATTGAGTAGTGTAACCGTATTCAGCAGAAACCCTCGGTACAGGGCCCCCCTATCCGCAACAAATTTGCTACCTATTATATTGGTATATTCCCGAAAAATAACAAATGTTTCGAAAAATCGGTTAACCCTACCATTTTCTCACGCAAATATGATAAAAATTGTAAAAAAAGAATCATATATAAAAGGATTTGAAAAAAATGGAAAAGTACTCTTATCTGATCCTACCCTAAACTTGAGTAATGATGGAAATTATTGCGGACTACAATCTTGGCAAACTTCATGACCCTCACTGAATTTTTATTCGAGTTATCATAAAAGGAGTATTGTTGATACACACAGTCACAAAAACACCCGTGAATTTTTCAAAAACATAATTCTTGACTACTGAGGTCAAATTATGTCAAGATAATGAATGTTGAGAGTTATATTTTTTGTAAGAGACAAGTTTGAAATTATTCAAGCAGTTAAAATCACTTGAACCTTTTAATAGGAAAGATGAAGAAAATTCCAGTTTTTTCGCATCTCTTATTCTAGATAGCTTATTATTCAGTATTTTCTTATCTCAACGAAATCGACCCAGAAAAATAACTACCCATAACGGTCTCATTTTTAAGCCTACCTTCCGAATGTAAAAAATTTTAGAATGCTCTTTTCAAGATTCGACAATTTTGCGAAATCCGCAGTTTTTGAATATACTGTTTTACTATATGTATACTAGCGATTCAGAATTAATAATTTTGAAATCGTCAATCATGCTTTTCAAATTCCACTAATCCATATTCAATTGCAAAATTGAAATTTATGTAAGAGAAAAATTGAGCATTTAGCGCTCGACATGAAAATTGAGAATTCTAAAATCGTAACCATTTGAAATTTAAGAAAGTCTTCAATTACTGAGGTATCATCAATTTCTGATATTTTAATTTTGATCTTTTTTGATTTCATACAATACAATTTTTAATTTCATAATTTTAAATCATTCAATTTTCAACACTTCTTTCAGAATTATTATTTTTTTTACTATAAAATTTGTGATTTCTGTCAAAAAATCACTGTCATTTTCACAGTTTGAAATTGCAGTATTTTAAATTTGCAAAAAATATGATGAACCTTTAAATTTTAGTGACTCTACACCCTTCGAAAATTATTCGCTTCCTAATCGAAAATTTTCAAAATCCTGTGATACGAAATAAAAAAGTGTGGAATGGAAAATTAGCCAGGTTCAAAATTAAATTATTCTGCCATACTTTATGGTTTAAAATTTAACTGGTTTAAATTTTCATCTGCTTCTTTTTTTTCATTTAAAAATTCATTTTTTTCTGTAGAAATTTGCCCCTTTTTGCTTGAAAATGCAATGTCTAGTTAAAAATTATTCTGCTTCGGTTATATATATATATATATATATATATATATATATTACTAGTATTATTACATCATTTGAATCTAAATTTTAAAAGGGAACATATATAAACATTTTTTTGTATTATTAAAAATTAAGAGATTAAGAGATGAGACAAAAGTGCACTCTCCAGGTAAAGTGTTCCTGAATTAAGGTCAGGAAAGTCAGATTAAAAGAAGTTATCCAGGTTCGAAGAAATATATGTGAAATTTGACAATCTCAGAGTGACAGAAACTTAAAATTGAAGCACGGTCTACTGCGGATTGGGATACAAAATTTAATTTCCAATTAAAAAAAGAAATTGAGAGATGGTTTCGTGATATTGAATTTCTGTACACGGATTAATCAAGCTTGACTTAAAAACATTAACATATTCCGAGAAAATCGAACGAGAATTTCGAAATAAAAATTGCATAGGTTTTCAAAATTGGCTTTGAATAGCGATCAAAAATCGATTTTTTTTCTAAAATTAAAATATTCTTCCAAGATATTTGGAGTGATACTAGATTGAATTTTCTTTAATTATTGTATAAAAAAATGATATCTCGAAAAAATCCCTTTAATTGAAAACGTATTTTATTTTTAAAAAATTTTTTGTGCAATTATATTACTAAAAATCATTCTTCCAAATAATACAATATTTGAACCTGCATGTCTTCGTCAAGTACGATCATAATCATTTTTGGTGTTATAAAAAATGGAGAACATCGTAAGCTATGTTTATTTATGATAATTATCTCAAGTAATATTAGGATAAAAGATTGAAAAATAATTTTCGACAATTTCACTTTGTAAAATTTCAATGGCGTAACTACTGTTCGACAAAACCCCGCATTGCCCCCCATAGCTCCTCTCACCCAAACCGTGGCGCGACGTCAATTCTCGGAATGTCTAAATCCAGGATGCTTATATCCGGGTTTCACAGTAGTTATTGAAGATGCTTGATCTAGTAATCTTTCTTTTACGATTTGAAATAGTAATGCTGACTTTAGGTTTTGTACATTTTCAGATAACTATCTCATAAAATATCAAAAACTATTCAAATTGTATCTTGTAGAATGCGAACAATTGATTTTTGAGTTAACATTGCATGAGAGTGAATCTGACTCTCCACTTTTTCCGTGATATTATCGTAAGAAAATCAAAAAGAGTTTTCTACATTTGTTTCCGAAAAAGACGAACTGGGACATTGATGAAAGAACGAAGCCATGGGAATCATAATACAGTTACTTTTTATTATGATTTTTAATTACGAGTTACTTGCAATACGCTCTACTCTATAATGACCTTCGATTGGACGAAAGGAGCCTACTGGAATTTGCTGTATTTCATCTCGGGTCAATCCACTAACGCAGCCGCTTCGCATGTTTATTTTTGCTCGCCTTCTACGATGATTTTGACTAGTAGATGCATATATTCCAGTAAAGAAATCACTATTCTCCAGTACTGCATAGACGTCACCATCGACTGTTGATAATACAATTTGTTCTTGTGTTGGGATGGGTGCAAACATATTGCGTGCTACAAATACTTGAATTTTCTTATCGGCAGGAAAAGCGTATTTTCGAAGTTCGAATCGCTGGTCCTGATTATTATAGGGACTAATCCGAAAAAATTGAAGATTGTCAAGTCTATAGCAAATTCCTTCATTTGAAGCAATCGAGGTGGGTGGAACCATGAACCTAGCTGGATGAGCTATGAATCTGGGTGGAGGAGATCTGTCCCTGACACGAAGAGGAGGCTCGGCTTGAGGAAGAGACCTGTCAGGCGAATGTTGTATCCCAGAAGAAGAAGATGGTCCTCTATCAGGAATACCACGAATGGGGTTACCATTAGGTAAGCACTCGAACTGGGCACTTAAACCTGCAAAAAAATAGAGGATCAATTTTTATTTTTGGTATATCAATCAAAAAGACGCTTTTCAACGGCTTTTTTGTTCCATGAAGTATCGGTTTATACGGCTAAATTTGGAACTGATGTGAAAAGGGTTCCTACGTGTGTGAGTGTTATGTGGTATCATGGGGACTACATCGAAAAGAGGACTAGACAGAAAACCAATGGTGTGCAATTTGTTGAATTTCATTTTCAACAATAAAAATTCCATTGTGCCTTTATTTGTTATCAAGTATCAAAAATCATCAAAATTTTCCAAATGAAAATTATACTGAATGTAGCGTACTTTTGAGGATCTGCGTCTCATAGAGTGTGCATTAAAAAGGCATGTATGAAATTTGTATGTATATGAAATTTCGCACAGAGTACATAGAGAATTACGATAAGTCAATTATTTCATTCAATCTTGTTTATTTATTTTACTAACATCAACGTTATTTTTTCATATCATTACTTCCATACTTAAAGTTCATACTTCGTACACAGATGTTTTAATATTTTGACAATGCACGTGCAAATTTTCCTAACGTTCAGAACATAATTTCGAATCGTAAAAACTAATTTCAAACAACGATATCTGAATGATTGGAGGAAGGAAAATTCTGAGTGCCAACCTGGGCACTAATGATGTTGATCTCTTCTTTTGTGAAAATTTTACTGACCTTCCTCCTGTCCTTCCATCCTAGGCCACTCCTGTACACATGATGCCTGATCAGTGTACAGCAGTAGAAAATAGTGTTCTCATTTCTTGTAAAATTTCACAAGATGCATTATTAGACCTATTCATTTGCTTACAATTTGTTCTGAGATATTCACATTTTTTACAAGTTGTCAACAAGACTATATCAATATCAGTACAAAAATCGACATTATTGAGATTTTTTTCTAAACCAAGAAAACAACTTTTAGGGTGCCAAGCTGACCGAGGCTACTATCATTTTTCCACTAATATATAAGTCTGAAATCTTCAGATTTTTTTAATGTTGTTAACAATGCTATTTGCAATATTTGTACAAAAATCAACATTATTGAGATTTTTTTTAAACCAGAAAAAAAACTTTCAGGAAGCCGAGCTGACCGAGTCTATTATGAAATAGACTGACGAACTCAACAAAATTGTTATTTTTCCACTTATAAGTTTGAGGACTTTAGATTTTTTACATGTCAAAGCAAAATTGAAGATTTCAAAGAAAACCATTTTCTAGCATTTCCCTAAGATAAGATAGCTATAAACAATAATCTATTGTTTAAATAAATGTGTTCGTTAACTTGCAATAATGATTACCTCACTCAGTGGAAAGTGCAAAGAAAGTTTAACAGTCTAGAAAAAACCGCAACTTTTTAGCACTTATCTAAGAGAATATAGTTATGAACAATAATAAATTTTTTAAAGGACTATGTTTGTTAGATCGCATTATTTATTATTTTTCTAAGTGCTACAGCTATCTATAGCATCAATAAAGAAGAAGATAGTTATCGACAATAACCATTTGTTTGAATAATTATTTTCGATGCACTAAATTAATTATTAACACACTCCAAGAGAAAAGTACACAAATAGTTAAAAATTTCAGAAAAAACTGCAAGTTTCTAGCATTATTCAATAATGATAATAAATTGTTTGAACAATTAATTTTGTTAACTTTAATTACTTACTGACCTCACTCGTATTAAAAATTAGACAAAAAGTTAAATTTTTTTTAAAACTGCAGTTTTCCAGCATGATTCTCCTGTCTTTAGAGCAATGTTGGCTCCGAAGTCTGTTATCAAAATAATTGAAAAAATATTTGTTGATGTTTAAACATCTTAGACCTCGATAAAGAGTTAAGTTAACATCTTTGAAACCATTCGAAATCTTCTGAGATTGTGAAATTTTTTAAACGATTTGAAGTATTCGTAAAACGTTTTGAGATTGCGAAATCTTTTCATTTTTTTATTAATGCGAGATATTATCTTAAGATGAGGTTGTTTGCAATTTTTCTGAACCATATGTGCACGTGCACATATGTTACGAATTCCGTATCAATAGGGATACTTCTCAAATTCTATTTTTTTCAACACAAACCTCTTTGTTCCCCGGAATAAATTCAGATTAAATTCGTTCTCATTTGGAACAAACTCAAATATGTTTTTAAAGAAAATACAAATTGGGATAGAATATGTAAATTAAATCGCAAAAATTCTGATTTTCTTAAAGCGTCAAAAATTTACTTTAACTCACAGATATATTATATTATTACAGGTATATTCACCAATAGAATTGAGGATAGCCGCTAAGGACAAGACGAAAGAATAGCCAATACTCATCATTTCTGATTAGAGGAGAAACTGATTAAGACAATTATGGAGAATTTTATTAACAATGCAGCTGCTAAGTATTTCAGTGCTTCATTAGATTATATAGCACATGTATCGCACATTCGTTATCTCATTGATTGTAGACGTATTGGTTGCCCTTCTCCGATATTGACATTTGATTAGTTAGTTTCAAGGAAGAATGGATTCACATTTTCAAGGATATTTTTTAACATGCAAATATTATTATTATAATTATCATCATATTTTTCCCCTCAGACCTAGAAACAAAACATAACACTTGCTGTTCTTCATTTATATAAATAGATACATTTATTTTGAATAAGACAAATTTTCTTGTATCATGTTAATCTAGTATTGTGATTATTCGTACCGATCATTTCTTGATTCAATGTTAATTTTTTCATGTGTTGTTACACAACCTGCGTTTATCAAACATTCACTCAAGGTTCAACCAAGGATTCAATCAAAACAGCTTTTTATTGATACAACTTTATCTCTGCCAAGACCTTAATTCTAAGAATTTGAATTTCAACATTATCAAATTTTTAGGCCTAGGACTAATTGAATTTATTTTATTCGAGTTGCTATTTTAATATATTTATTTTACTTTATTAATAAAAATTGACCGTTTTAGCGGAAGGAGCATCTTAGACCCGTTTGAGACGTTAAATCCCTTGAATAGGTCAACAATATTCTAGGAACATCGAATAAACATCAAGGAACATAAGAATTCAAATCTTCTTTAAAATCACCCATATATTAGTGAAGAAATTTGTAATTCAATATGAGACTGGAAGGCGTAACTGTCAAGAAACGGACAAAAACGATTGAATCAGACAATATGTTTGACCCCTGTGGCAACAGTGAAAAAATTTTATGTTTAACTAGGTCTGAGGATTTTCAGGAGCCATCTGTTGACTCCGTACTCTTTCAAGGCTTCCCAAAGTTTACTTCTTCCTGTCATAAATCCACTTTACATTTCCCATTTCTCTTCTTGTTGTTTTCATCACCCTACGAATAGGTAGGGTTAATACTGTCAGCGTCAATACTGTCCACACCAGCAGTCTTACCATTTTTTAAGTTCCTAATTATAAAATCCAAGTGATCAAATTTTTGGTCTTTACAGTCTTATAAAAAACAACATACCGAATCCATTTCAAATCAGGCAGGTTCTACACTTGAAGTCGCAGAATCTCTCGGGGAAAAAATATGTTGTTTTTGAGAGGAAATTAGGCGATAAGTATTCTTGCAATTTGTGAAAAATTTTTGTTTCACAGAGTTATGCGTATTTTAATTTTTGGCTTTGTTTTGAAAAAAAAACCACACTTATATTTTTTGCCAATTTTTTGTTGAATTTGTACTATCATAAGGAAAACACCTTGTGAGTTTAATGCGGGCTAAATAACATTTTTGGGCAGGAGATTTTTTTCCATAAAATCGAATTTTCGCATTTTTCTGCCGGTTTCACCAATATAAAACTTTTTGCAACCCTGACAAGTGATGCAATAAACGACACCCGACAAACAATCAATACTATCGAAATCTTTTTTTTTGTTTGTTAATTAAACATTTATCTGAAGAAGAAACTAATTTTATTCCTATTCCTATTTATTCCTAATTCCTAATTATATCCATAACCTCAGAGGCACAGAATCTCTCAATTGAGTTTTCTAACGCATTGTGTTCCATATCGTAGTTTTGGTGTTCTATAGCTTCATCTCCCAATAATACCTTGAAAGACTCTCTTAAAGCGTCTAGTAACCCGTCTGTATCACATATTATTTCACCCTTGCTATTTCTCATGCTAACAAACTCTGTACTTGAACCTCTGTTGATGTTGATCATTGCCAATGCATTAATAAACAAATTCTTATTCATCGTGAATTGTCATTAAAGTAAAACAATTTCTTCAGGATCATTATTTTAAGCTGCTTTTTATGTACAAAAAACAGCTTTAGATCATGATCTGAAAGAAATTTTCTAATGTTTTCAACTTGTATAAATAATTTCCGATAGGGGGAGGGGGAATTTTTCATATTTGCGTATATCACTACCTGTTTTTATATTTTCATAATTTTCTCAGGAAAAATAAGAAAAATGTTGTCTCCTTCAGTTTAGATAGGATTTTTCACCCCTATTCTCGACCAATCCGAAAATTGAGTCCGGATCCGCCAGGCCGAGAATGCCGCCGATCGAGGAAGGGTGGAAGCAATAATGATCAACATTTGAAGATTAAACATGTGTTTATTTAACGACTCAGATACAGTCTCCCGCATTTGCCTGTGTCCAAAGAACTGGTATCCGGACACAACCCAGCCGGAAAACCTCTTGGGGCAAAGCCCGCGGGAGGAGCCAAGACAGTCACAGGATTATTATGTAGTTATAAAACGCGTACCGACCACGAATACGCTCAAAAAGCCCACGTGCTCGCTGGCACTCTAGCACAACCAAGTCATCCGAAGGGAACCATCACCAACTCAGCCGGAATTTCAAAAACAACTGCCCTAGCTCTCCTCAGTCCTGCTCCTTTTCCTATTCTCACTCTCCTTGGCCTTGGCCATTAGAATTTTACCTGGAACATAAAACTTTCTCCTCCCTTCTCACATGGTGTATTTTCCCAAGACCCAAATCTCTAAGAAATCAGATTCAATGCCAATAACGCAAACAAGACCCACAACAATCTAAATAATGGTTTAATGACATTGGCAACAACCCTCTTTTCATCGATTGCTTTGAAGTAATAATTATTTAACTTTGGAAGCTATAGTTAACAGCATTTTTTATTTTTCTAGAGAAAAAACTAATTTAGTGAAACACTCAGAGAACAGAATTTCTTTGATTAGGAAAAAATTTCTTTGGATCAAACCAATGTGGATTGCTGTGCGATTCAATGAGAGTTCATCTGATTCCAAATTTTTTTTTATAAATTGAAGAACAATAAATTTTCCCCAATTCCCTATGACTGAAGTACTTAGCTAAAGAAAATATCGACTTAAATATACAAAGCTTTTATTTGTTCTGATTGAAGTACCTATATCCGCTTTTGAAAATAATAAACTAAAAACATTATTAAAAAAAAAAGTATGATATAGCTCTCTTATGGAGAGTAAAGAGGTATCAGATATAGCTTTCCTTGCCATGATACTTTTTACTGAGTCCATATTGAACAATGAAATCAATTACGCAACACAAATTGCAATGTGGGAACCCTGCGTCTACCAGTGATTTATCAATATTTATTCAAGCTTTTTTTTATTTATTCTTCAACATGGTCTCATATCTTTGACATAGATTACGAACTGATTACGTAATTGTACATACGTTTGATAAAGATGCCGTAATTATTGAGTAACCTATATCAAACATTTTTTTTGACACTGAAGAATGGGTAAGCCTAAAATTAATGGTAATTTAACTTACATGAAAGAGAATCAATATTGAATTAATATGATTTTGTCATGAATACGGACAAAACAATATTTTCCTGATCTCAGGAAACATTTTAAAAAATCAGAGAAATTTGTGCATGTCTTAACTAATCACTTATTACAGCCACACTGAAAGAAATGCTGGATCAGGGGAAATTCGTTCATTTGGCTTATTTCCTTTGAGCCAAGGATTTCTTTACTTTAGTTGAGTAAATGTTGTTTAGATGTAAAAAAAGCCATGCTTGGGTTTGAAAAACTAATCATTCCTCGGATTGAATTTCTTTGATAAAAATGAATATTGTCAATATTGTTGACAAATTATTGCAAGTATATAATTACTTACGTTTAAAAATTATTTTTTAAATGTTGAATATTGATTGAATATTGATCTTCATTTAGCGTAGGCAAATCATCACGTTTATTTAGTTGAAAAATTCCTATTCATTTTTGAGATATTAAAGAAAAACTGTTTCTTGGGGTAAATGTGAAGGGAGGTTTTCATCCCTTAAATCGGGGAACTAGCACGTAACAAAACAGACGTGTATACTATTCTTCTATGTACTACAACGTATTACAGAATGAAGGAAATCGGTGTACTTTCCTTGGGTACTTTCCTTTTAAGTTTGATCATGCACATAAATGTTACATTTTTAAAAAATTATGATTCACCATATCCTAATCAATTCCAGTAAGACTTATAAAATGTTATTCTTTCGAGTTTTTCAAATCATCGGGTGATAAGAATCATCATTTGAAAATTTGATGAATGTTATTGACACAGTTAAGAAAAGGTTTTTTGGGGTTCTTCTTGTAAGTGGGATTTTGAGGGCGAGGGGATTATATACAAGAGGTCTATAGCCTGAAATTAAAAACATATCAGTTCAAATTCAAATCACGCTCGATTTTTGATATCCTGGTATATGTTCAATATAGATTACGAAACTATTGTGTAATGTTATGTTTGACATAGATGACGACTTTTGGTTAAGATCACGCAATTAGTCCAGGAGATTGCGCAATTTTAAAAAAGCCTGAAAAACCTTAAACTATCAATAAATTTCTTGTGAAGTTAGAGCGAGAAGTCTAATCAAGTTGATAAGTCCTATATTTTGTTTTTTGATTCAGTTGCTGCTAAGAAAACATTTTTTTAATCCAATTAACAATCGGATTGAGAAGAAGATTTTTCTCTAAATTTCCATCCTTTTCAACTTCAAAACCTTCATGTAATCGTTTTGGCCTTCTTGGCTAAGTCAAGTAGTAGATTATAACCTTATGAATCACCGAATTCCTCATGTATTTTCTTCTCTAACGTTTTAATTTTATAACCAATTTTACATTGAATTTCATAAATCATTTTAATTCCAGGCTTCGTTTCACTGCATACGATCAGGAAATACAAAACACGGAGTTTCCCGACTTCTCGGAGAACTATATATACCGCATTCGTATACTGATATAATGTAACTAAATATTTCAAAACTCTATTTGGTGATGATGATATATTCTATGTTCATTAGTCAGGTGTTTTCCAATATCAATCAACATTTTGAGTCAGTTATTGTTGATGTTACCATTGTCGAAGGAATGTGCTTTAAATTTGAGATTTTTAAAAATTGTTATGTTGTTTGAGGATGAAAATGCAACACGTATATTGTACTTATTGATAATCTCAATTTGTCTGAGACTTATATAAATATATAGAAAAACTTTATTTGATAAATTCTTAGTTCATTTCAAATAATACAAAGTCCCTGACTAATAAGATAGGCTTGACAGGCGATTACATTGTCAAGAATATTTGAGTTTTTCATTTTGTAACATTATCGTTTCTCTAACCGAGGATCAATTTAGTGTTCATCAATAATTTGAAATTAATTATAACTGCACTTGGCTGATTTTGTTTAAGGATTTCAATTTTACTAAAAATTATGTTAATTTTTGGTAATGGTAATGTTGCATTTCAAACTTATCTCAATGATATTTATTTTCATTTGAGAGATTCCTTCAATTTGCGTTTACTTGTTCCTGTTCAGTAAATTGCAACCAACTATAAAAGTTGATTCCAATTCTGATAGGACGTCAAAACTAGCCCTTAACATTTTATAACCAAATTTGAAAGTAAAACGAACCACAATTGAGTAAGATTAATTCTTACGATAAAAAGTTTCCCACTGATTTTTAAATCATTATTTTGGAACAAAAAAAAGCATAAATTTAGGATTCACTCAAGGGAGAGATGATTGCGTAATTATGTGATGATTTTAAGGTAATTTAATATATCTTTCTAATAAGATCTATTTGAGATCAATGCACATAACTTATCACTAGTTTTATGCTTTCATCGCACAACGAGGTCCTTATCGTCAAACAAGGTGCAGGGTCGTTACGAGAAATCACAATTTTGAATTTAATCAAATTGTTATAATTGAACTTCTTAGACTTTCTTTCATTGTCCTTATTTTGCTTTGTTTATAAATCCCAAGCTCTAGTCGCACAACGAGGTCCTCATTGTTACATAAGGTGCAGGGTCGTTACGAGAAGTGCTATTCTAATTTTTTTTATTTAATCCTACTCGCACAACGAGGTCCTTATTATTTAATTCATCATTTATCATTTAATGCAAGCATGCAAAACAAGGTCCTTATAAACATATAAGGTTCAGAGTCGTTACAAACATTACATATAATTAAAATTCTTTATAAATTCCCAAAAACTCACATTTATATTCTAATTCAAAAGCAATGAATTAGAATAATGTATTAAGCATAACAAGAAAAATGTCTGATATTTAAATTCATTTGAATCAAGGTTAGCTTTTTCAATTTTCTGTCTCCAATGACAGGTAGACGAAGCTAAGTGAAGGTTCTTCCTCGAGGAGGGTCGAGTTAGAAGTCCTTCGGTACCGATACCGGGATCGATATTTATAAGGTGCATTTTTCCCACGCTACCCCTACTTATCAGCTGATGGCGCGCGCAATCGATCGTATGATCGGATTATTTCTTGAATCCTCCCCTCGTTACACCTGCTTATCCACTTATGAGTCAGAGGCGTACCAATACAAATATTCGCCCGTGACTTTATAATTTCATTATAATTATGAATATAGAACGGACGTCTCAATTTATTATTGAATAATAAGCTGAATTCCGTCGAGTTGCTTTCAACGGCGAAGCGAAGAAGCAAAATCACGTTCATGCTTTTATTCATATTAGGATTTATAGTTCGTCAATTTATGTGAAAGGTAACTGAAGATGTGAAATGAGAAAGCCAAGTACGAATAGTAGAAAATATATAATTTGAAGCATTTCAAAATAAATGCAATTATTTCAACAAATTTTTCACATAAATAATTTTTTTGTTTGATAAAAATAATCAATTGAAATTTCAGAGCAATAAAGAAACATCTGGCTCTATAATTTTGGATCGCTCTCTTCTATAAAAGTACTATCAACACTCCTTCAATCGCTTTGAACGTGAATGAAAGCAAGAAATTTCGTAAATTATTACATTAATTATCAGAAGACAGAATTGGAATTTATGAAAACAGTTCAAATTACACGACGTCTGAATGGCTACAGCTTTTCTCAGAATTTATCGCTTAAATTCGAAAAGAGTTTCTTCTGATGATAGGCTTTCTTTCTTAGAGAAAAAAAATAGCTGCTTCTTAGCGACAACAGAGAATTTCGTAGGAAATTTTAAACTTCGACTTTTTAGGAAAATTCTAATTTTTCTTTTATAGCCTATGACTTTTCCACGAGTTTCAAGTTTTCCCTGAAACGCGGCCTCCCTGTCAAATCAAAAAATCCTTACTCTCCATCACTTAAAAGTAAGTAACTCTTCATGATATCACCATAAATCAAATATCATATTTTGCAACAAAAATGCAATAACATAATCACCCTTATTTTTAGGAGAGTTTACTAAACCCATGAAGTTTATCGTTATTAGATTGTGAATAAAAACAGTTTTTCTCACATTTACTTGTAGATTGACAATCCATCAATATAAAATGTCAATTTTTTACTACAACATAATTATGTTATTTCATTTTCAATTTAAAACATATCTCAGAATAAGCTTTCCAAGATTAAAATTTAAAACCTATTTTGTGATTTTTTTCTTTTTTCCTACCTGTACAATATACAGCGTTCCAATGAGCGTCTTATTGTAAGAAATATAATCTGGTGTTTGTTTGATTGGAAAATTCCGATCCATTCTTCAAATATTAGAGAAGAACTGGTTTTTGGGGTAAACTTTAAGCTGATTTTCACCCCCTACATCGATGGATTAGCACTAACAAAAAAGACGTGTCTACTATTTTTTTATGTACAACAACATATTATAGTATGAAGAAAATCGGTGAGCAGCACCTCGGGTACTTTCCTTGTATGTTTCATAATGCACATACATGATACATTTAAAAAAAATTATTGTTGCCCATATTTTAGGGGCATTATTTCTCAACTGGCCCATTTTTAAAAGTTATGTGTTTCGATTTTCTTTACATCCTGAGAATATGTTCACCTACCCAACAGTACTCAATCGACATATTTATAGATCACGATTACCACTTCTCTCCAGGTGATGGGGGGTGAAATTTTCAACCCCAACGCAACAAGGGTTCACCATTCTTTCAATGGGGTCAAGTTCATTCAGAATTACATGGAATCAGCAAATAAACAAATTCAGAGTTTTTCCGGCGGTTCAGAGGAAGTATAAATTATTTTTTATTTGTTATAAACAAATAAAAAGTGCCAACTACTCCTAACAGAAGTGATGTTGACTTTCCCCTGTGTCAATGATTCCTTACTATTATAGTTCGTCACTTTACAATAATTACACAGGCTTACAAAAATGACATTACTTTTGTACCCAAAGACCGAACTATGTGACCTTGAAGAATTTTGGTATCCTAAAACCGAATCCCTTCTCCAAATTCTTCCAATTTGTCAGTTTTTTGAGATATCATATCCTGAAAGTGCAAAAATGGTTATTTTTAAACATATTTGAGGAAATATAACACGATCAGCAATTTTTTTATAACAACTGCTAACGTTATCGCTTAGCACTCCTTTTTATCTTCCATTTTCATTTGTGATCATCTCAAACCGATTTTTTTTTTCTACGAGATATCACACATTAACCATTCAGTTTCTCTTCGCCTTGCTTTGTTCCAAAATGCATTGTGGAACTGAAATGGTGAATGTAAGATATCTGGGAGGGAAAAAAGTCGTTTCGAGACGATCAAAAATTAAAATTCAAGATAAAAAGTAGTACTAAACCATTGCATTAGTAGTTTTTATTTTTTTTTAAATTGCTGATCGTGTTCTATTATCTCAAATATAGCTAAAAATAACCATTTTTGTACTTTTAGGTTAGGATATCTCAAAAACCTGACGTATAGGAAAAATTTGGATAACGGATTCGGTTTTAGGATACCAAAATCCTTCGGGGTCACATAGTCCGGTCTTTGGGTTTAAATTTTGTCGGCCTGTATTATTGATTGTTCAAACACACTGGTCCAAAAAATTGATTTTATGAACAAATTTTAATTTAAATATGAGCATAGAAATTATTATAACGTCTAGACTCGGCATCGACTTAGTAAATTTAAGTTAATTCGATTACTCACTTAATTTCTTTCTCTATACTATTGTCATCATTCATATGGTGGCATTTGTAAAATTTTCGTTTACAGTATTAATCTTGAATTTTATTCGTAATCTTTAATTTTAAATTATATATTTTCAAACAAAAAAAGTAAGAAGGAACAAGAGACTGTGCGTTACAACAGCAATACAGAAATACCTTGCAGAGAATTAAATAAGACTCAGAAAAATATTCTCTTGTCCCAAAAGAATGCCTGTTGACACAAATAAAATTTCCTCTTATTTAATAATTGAAGGTTGAGAAGATTTACATTTGTTCGTATCTCAACGTTGAGCTACGGTACCAGATTCATGAAAATAGATCATAAGGACATTGCGAAATTTTCACATTGATGTAAATCAGCAATAACTGGGAGTCGGAACAACCGGAAAAGGATAAAAATTATTTCTTCAGAGTTTTGGCTTCAGAATAAGTTGAAAAATTGTTGATAGAATTAAATTTTTGGACTGTGTACGAACACTCAATAATTATCGTAAAGTGACGAGCAATAATAGTAAGAAATCATTATTACTGGGAAGAATCAACATCACTTCTGAAAAGAGTATTTTGCACTTTTTATTTGCTTATGACAAATAAAAAATAATTTATACTTCCTCTGAACCGCCGGAAAAATTCTGAATTTGCTTATTAGCTGATTTCATGTTATTCTGAATGAACTTGAACTCGTTGAAAGAATGGTAGACTTACAAACTAGTTTGTGGAATACTTAAGGATTGCGTGTGAGCACGAGCCTTAGGACTGCCTTCACATCGGGACCTATATCTTGGAAACTATTGACTCGTTCAAAGAATGCCCAAAATTTATTAATTGTTTTGTGATTGAAAATGAATGAAAGGGTGGAAAATAACCTTTTGAAAACCCTCATGAAAAATTCAAATCGCTAAACTAGAAAGGAAGTTGCAGGCGTTTGAGAATACTATCTATGAATATGTCGATTAAGTTCTGTTGGATAGGTGAACATATTCCCAGACTTTGAAGACAATCGAAGCACATGACATTCAAAGTTGGGGCAGTTGAGAAATAATGCCCCTAAAATAAATTTCAGTGAAATTTATAAAAATATTACTCTCTAATTTTTCTATTCATGATTTTAGTAAAATCATCAATTGAAATTTTCATGAATGCTACCGACACAGTTGAAAAAAATTTTTTTTGGGTTCTTCTCGTAAATGGGATTGTGGGGGTGGCGGGATTATATACAAGAGGTTTGTTGTCCGAAATTAAAAATATTTTAGTTTGAATCCTAATGATGCTCGTTGTTCGTTATCGCGCTATATATGTTTGACATAGACCACGAAATTATTGCTCAATTTTATGCTTAACATAGATGACGCGACTATTGGGTAAGATCACGCAATTAGTGATTGAGGTTACGCATTTGTTTAATCATTATCAAATATAATACCTCACTGAGAAATGAGCATGCATAAATTAATTTCGAAGAAACTCGGGTATATATAAAGAGTCCGAAAAAGCTTAAACTATCAGTACATTCCGTTTAAAGTCAGAGCAGTGCAATAAAGTTGACAAGCCTTATATTTTATTTGTTTTTCGATATAATCGTTACGAAATGGCGAGGCACAGAGACGTAAAGAATCTTTTCTTAGTTTTCAATTTACTTGGCTATTTTGTGCACATTTCGATGACTTGTTTCTCATGGACTTCAGCAGTCGGGGGGGCTAACAAAAATTGTGTTAACTGCATAAACTGTACAAATTGTAAAAACTGCAGGGATTGTGTTAATTGCCATGGTTGTAAACATTGTACAAAGTGTGTAGAATGTCGTGATTGCACAAGTTGTGAGGAATGTTCATACTGCTGCCAGAGTTGTACGAGTTGCACGGGTTGTATAGAATGTAAAAACTGTACATCCTGTACCAATTGTAAATTTTGTAAGAATTGTACAAGTTGCGATGATTGCGTCAAATGTGTGGGTTGTACATCCTGTACCAACGTTGAGGGCTGTAGAAAGAAAATAAGTTGGACAAATCAAGTTTGCCTCGATGAAGGAGTTAAACTTCCTTAATGGAATATATGGTTTGTATAATTTCAATAATATCGTGCCGCTTTTTAGTTTACATGCAAAATTCACTACAAAGAAGACTCTCGCAATCTAAATGAAAATCGTCGAATAGAAGAAAATTACTTGATTGAGTCGAATTTTCATTTAAAATCTTGTTTTTAGTTTTATCGTGTTTTCATAATTGAAAGATCCGCGGTCTAAACCTGTTAACTAACATTTCAGAAGTTTCACACGGCTGAGGAAAATCGTTGTTATTTTTGCAATTTTCAATATTTTCAGATACCGTGAAATGGCGATTGTCTCTTTCAAATTTCGATTTCTTTTAACTTCAAAACTTTCAAGTAATCGCAAGCATTTTCTTGTTTGCCTTTTGAATTTTGAAACTAAAGAAGACATCCATGAAAATGATTTTTCATTCAAATTCATCATTAATTTTAATTTCAGGCTTGGTTACACTGAATCTACGACCAGAAAATAAAAAACACAGAGTTTTCCGACTTCTTAAAGAACTATATATACCGTATTCGTATATTGATGTATATTATACGTACTGTTAATTTTAATGTTGCTTGAGACTTATATGAATAAATATACAAATTTTATTAATTCAATTCTTAGTCTATTTTATTTGAAACATTGTCCTTAACTGATAAGCTTATGCTTGAAATACGATTACGTTGTTAAAATTATTTGTGTTTGCATTCATAAATAAATAATGGACTGAAACTCGTGGACGTTATTTACATGGCGAAGCAAAAAAGCAAACTCAGATTTTACACCTCTATTTATATTATTATTAATATTTTATCAATTTATGTTAAAGGCAATTACTGAATAGAGATGTTAATAAGAAAAGCCAAGTACGAATAGTAGAAAATTTATAACTCGAAGTATTTTTCAATAAAATGAATGAGTTCACTGAATTAGTTTTATGGGTAATTTTTTTGTTAGATAGAAATAATTGATTAATATTTTAGAGCAATAAGAAAGCATTTGGCGGAATGGTTATAGATCGCTTTCTTATATAAAAGTGGTAAATGTTGTAAAATACTACAACATAAATTATTATTTCTACACTATTAACTATGTTTCAAATTCGTAAAGAATTAAATGTGATGAAACAATTAATCATGGATGAAGCATACATATTAGAAAGATGTATGTTTGTACTGTCTCGCCCCAATTCTGTGGCGGAACCATATTTCATTATATAAATACTGTAGATAGTAGATGTCATCAATATTATTTCAGCTTGAGATTCTCAGATAATTAATGATACACGTGTCTGAAAAACGGAGACATTGTTTCATTTTATACAATAAATTATGTACACTGAAAAATTAGCGTTATTTGTTTAATGTAACATTTCTGTTATAAATTTGATTTTAATTTCCACATTGCTTAGTATGCCTTGATGTCAAATTCATTATTTGGTCAATATAATATTTAATGACACCAGATTTTGAAAATCATTGCACTTATTACAATTTCATTTTCAAATAATTGCACTTATCGCGGATGAATGGCTATATATTTTTCATGACTGACAATATAGCACTTGACAAAATTCGAAAAAGACGCCATATTTACTATGATCTTAACCATAATTCACAAGTTATGAGATAGGAATTTCCGTTTTGAAAGTTTCGAGATCCGTGTCTATTGCAGTTTAATATAAAAGACTATTAACGGAGTAAAATTTTGAAGCTAAAAGATGATTTCTGAACAACTGCAACTCCTATCGACCTTATTTTATGCTTCAAATTTGTATTATTCAACAAGTTAATTTTCAAACAGAAAAATCAGGAAAAAATTTTTATTCTTGATTTTTCGAAATTTCAGAAAAATCTTTCTTTGAACTCAGAAGTTTTGCTACCTATGAGGGCACCCTGAATCGTGAAATGTTATTTGAAAATTTTTAAAATAAATATCCATTAAAAATATTGAACGTGAATTGAAAATCTTAATTTTTTACTGTAGATAAGATTTTATATTGAGATAATATTGATGGAAATTTAAGTATATTCTATCAGGTATTTCAGGTTGAGTGGGGGAAATTAGAGATATCTGCAAGCTGAGGCATAAACAATAATACAAATTGCATTGGGACAAAACTTTATTCTTTTTTTATATCAGAAAAAAATAGTTTTCCACCATAAGTGTATTTGGGCATTATTCTTTATTTTCTAAAAACTATTCAATTGAATTATTAATTCCATAGGAAATGTATAATGATTTTATTAACTAATTAAATAGCTTTCTTGAGATGAAAAATAATATGCAAATACACTTATAGTGGAAAATCCAGAATACTGAAAAATTCTCGTGACTGTAACATTCCTGAATTAGAAAATCCCCGAATAACGAAATTCCCGAATAGGAAAAATCCATAAGAATAAAATTCCCGGACAGTTTATAATATTACCAAAATGAAAAATTCCCGAACAATGAAATTCCCGAACAATGAAATAAGGTCATCCACTAATTTTTTTTTTATTTTTGCATATCAAAGTATATGCTCAAAAATCACTAATAATACCAGCATAGTGTGAAAAAAACTTTTTTTGGAATTTATATTTGAAAAAGAGAAAATTGTACACATTTAAAATTCCTATTTCTTTCGCGCCCATTCCGCCATCTTGTGTGACGTAGCTAACCGCCAAACACTTGTAAATAAGCCGGGCGATTCACGTTTTTTCCATAAAAATGCAAAAAAATCAGCGCTACCATTGGTGTTTTGTGCCTCAATGCAAGATAACGTCTGTCAAAAATCCAGGAAAATTATTTATATCTATACACAATGGTGAGGAATCAAGAAAAATGGTACAAAATTGTTCGTCGTGACATGTGCCCTACCGCATCTTTAACGCCAACAGTATATGTTGTGAAGAACATTTCAACGCTACAAGTAAATATTTTTATTTCGAATAGAAAAATATATTTAAAATAGGCTTTTTTGATAACATGAAGTTCGTAATTGACTGATGTTCAACGGTGTTATACATATATGGGTCGCCGGGATGTAAATCAGCCATAACCTCGCGAAATCAAATAGTTTATTCACGCAACAAGTATTATAAAATAAAATATTTATAAAAGTAATTATAAATCTTATAATTATGAATTTTATAACAACTTTAAATAAGTATTGGAGAAAGTATTTATAAAAGCAACTATAAAAAAAAGAGGTTAGGTTTTCTGAATTCAATATTACATTTATGATTGTATGTTACGATTCGCCTGAAGCAATTATCATTATAAACTAATAAATTAAATAAATAAAAATAAGTATTTTTAGAAGTTATCGTCATTCATGCCATTTACTTACTTTTTCGCTTTCACTTCTCGAGTGACAGTAACATTGAAACTGTAGCACTTCGCGAAGAAATCGCTACCCAGCTAACCTGTTACCATCCTGAAAGGTTCCTGAATGATCACATGTTATCAGAGGAACTGTTACTTGTATGGCAGTCTCCTCGCAGGTAACGGCATAATCGCCGTAGTTTACTAGGGAGGCTTGTTTGCAACCGTTCCCTGTCAGACTAGTAACATGGTGGTAACAGCCGGCAGCGATCTTACTGGACGAAAAACTTCGTGCGCATGCGCAAGTAATAGGCATTGATTGGCTCTGTGAGTTCCCGCACAATTTAAAAGTGCAAACGTGAATAGCTTTTACCTTGATTTTGGAAAATTTTGTTTATATTTTTGCTTGTAGCGCATACGTTTCTTAAACTATAATTAACGATGAAATTATCAAAATTGCACATAAAAATTACTACAAGCATTGTATGACTAATTAATTTTGAAGGATTTGAGGGGAGAATTTTTTTAATAACTAAATAGTGAAGAAAACAACAAAATATTACAAAAAACTTAATTTTTATTTCATAAAATTAACTTTTAAGAAATTTCACGTGAAACCATCTAAAGAATGTAATAATTAGTAATTTCTATTAAGCGTTGATGATTTTAATATTATTACGATGAAGCTTTTTAAGTATTTACAATCAGAAGCAGTTTTAAAGAAATTTTTTATCGAAAAGATTCAAAAACTTGTTGTATTTTTTAAAAACACAATTTGAAACTAAATTAGAAAAAAGTCTATTTTTAATTAAAAAAAATTTTTTATGGATAGCTTACAATGTGCTCTGAAAGTACCTTGAATATAAAAATGGGATCTCCCTTACTTTTCGAGAAATAATTAAAAACGTAGAGCTCAGACTCACGGGTGTTGGGCACGCCATGTCATAGCGAACGTTCTTAAATATTTGTCGAAAACTAAGTAATTAACATGGGGTTTTAAATGGGAAAAGCTCGATTTTCAAAAAAATGGAAAAAATAAGTACTTGTTATACATTTTTTGTCAATAAAAGTATTGTCACCTCTTGAGGAGTATTCAAGGAATAATTTCCACCCAATAGCTTTTAATTTTGACACACCTGAACCCCTTTAATTGTGCCCGGAAAATGCCCCGAAAAATGCAAAATAGCAGTTTTCTATAAAATTCAGGCTAAAGACGGTATTTTAAAAAAAAATTTCAACATGAACTATTTTTAATCGATAAGTGACGAGTTTTAAATTATATTTTAAATAATTTTAAATTGTTTAAACAATTAGTATTTGTTTAAACAATTTTGTTCCCTCTGTAAATCGTGAAAAGTTATTATCTTTCAGAATAAATCGTACAAAGTTGATGAATGTCAAGAGTAGTAGTTCATGTTTAAC
This sequence comes from Andricus quercusramuli, assembly GCA_932178445.1. Lineage (NCBI taxonomy): Eukaryota > Metazoa > Arthropoda > Insecta > Hymenoptera > Cynipidae > Andricus > Andricus quercusramuli. The sequence continues at coordinate 74,551 of CAKNXH010063784.1, forward strand.
TTATTTGGTAATTATTTAAACAATGTTCATTTGTTTAAACAATTTTTCCTCCCTAAAACTGTAAAAAGTTATTATTTGCTGAAAATAATGACACGATTAAAGAATGTTGAAAGCAATACATTTTTAAAGGATGTTTGGTAATTATTTAAACAATTTTGACTTGTCTAAACAATTTCCCTGTAAAGCGTGAAAAATTATTACTTTCTGGAATTAATGACACAATTAAAGCAATTTAAGACTAATATTTTTTTTCTACAGAATATTTAGTAATTTTTTTAATAATTTTTATTTGTTTAAAAAATTTTTTCTCTGCAAATCGAGAACATCTATTCTTTTCAGCAATTAATGACACAATTATCGAATTTTAAGAATAATATTTCTTTGCTTAAGATACTTTGAAATTATTTAAACAATTAATAATCATTAATAATCATTAATATAAACCATTTTTGCAGTCTTTTATGAGTAGTTATTTTTTCACATCATATATTCGTTAAACTGAATAATTTTTCAAATGAATTTCGGGTAATAAGCATCAACAAACATTTTTAAACAAACAAAAATTGCCTAAAAAAATAAAAATTATTTAAAAAATTGATAAAGATTCTGTAGAAAAAAAATATGACTCTTAAATTGCTTTAATTGTGTCATTAATTCCAGAAAGTAATAATTTTTTACGCTTTACAGGGGGAAAAAATTGTTTAAGCAAATCAAGATTGTTTAAATAATTACCAAACATCCTTCAAAAATGTATTGCTTTCAACATTCTTTAATTGTGTCATTATGTCCCTTTCCAACATTTTTTCAAAAGTATTCATAATTATAATTCCGAAACGAGATGTATATTTTGAGGTTAAGCTGTCATTGCACGTTGCGTTTCCAAACATCACTTTGTTACAAGCATGTGATTACAATGGCGGGATAATGTTACCTGCTTCGCTTGTAATTTGTTACTGCTTTGCATGGGAAATATATTGTCACTGGGTGACCAGCAGGGAAGTCACCAGTGACTGGTTTTCTGAATCTTGTTACAATTATGTGACTATTCGGAATAGTAACTGTGTTAGCTGGGTAGTCATAAGTGTACTCACTTTTGGCAAATTATCCAAACTGGCTTTAACGTATCTAGGCATATTGATACTTCATAAAAGTAAACTCTTTTTGCCAAAAAACGTTGATAATTAATTATTCCGATTGTTTTTATCAAACTGACCATGTATTTTCTTCGGTTTTGGCGTCTGGTGACGTCACACCACGTGCTTCAAGCCGTGAGGGCGCCACATGCTTTTTTTTATAAATCGACATTTACGGCGGATATTTTATCACTTTTTAGTACATTATTATAAATTATTAAACAAACGAAATTAAGTTTCAATTTTACATTTTAATTCTTTGGGAGTCGGAGTTTATAAAAAACTCAACTGTAAGGCCAACAAAATTTTTGTGGATGACCCTATTCCCGACAGTTTATAATATTAAAGAGTTGGAAAATTCCCGAATAATAAAATTGCTGCATTGTAGAATATCGAAGCTAGCAAATTCCCTAATTATAACATTCCCGAATTTAGACAAATGAAACACATTTTTAATTGATATTATTTATTCATTAAAAATACAATATTCAAATTTTTTTCCAAAATTTAAAGTTTCTAAAATTAATGCTTGAAAATAAAATAACATTTATTGAAAAAATATATTTTTGCATGAAAATTTTTGGACAACTGACAAATCCTAAAAAACAAAATTCATGAATGTCAAATTTCCAAATGACAAATTTTCGAATATTTGATAAACTTCCCGAATTAAGAAATTCCCGAATAAAAAATTCCCGAAAAGCTTATGACATTACCTGAATATGAAATTCCCGACAGTTCATAATATCTCCAAATTTTAAAATTCCCGATATAAAATTGCCGAATTATAAAATATCCGAACTGGAAAATTCCTGATAAAAGTTTCTAAAATTATTGCTTGAATTCAAAATAACAATTATTGAAAAAATATATTTTTGGATGGAAATTTTTGGACGACTGAAAAATCTTGTAAAATAAAGTTCATAACTCTGTCAAATTCCCGAATTGGGAAATTCCCGAATAATAACACTTTCCAATTTGGAATGAAATTCACGAATTGAAAAATTCCCAAAAAATGAAATTCACGAATAGAAAATTCGCGAACAGTTTATGATATTACCGAAAGGGAAAATTCCTGGCAGTTTATAATATTAACGAACTTTAAAATTTCAGATAGATAATTCTTGAATTATAAAACTCCTAAAACAATAAAAAAAATTGTTTTTCAATCAATACTATTTATTTAAAAAATACAATCATCAAATATTTGTACGAAAAAATATTTGTTTCATGTTAAAAGTTTCTATAATTATTATTTGAATTCAAAATAACAATTATATGGAAAAATATATTTTTGGATGGAAATTTTTGGAGGACTGGAAAATCCCAAAATGAAATTCCTGAATAATATAATTTCCAAATAATGAAGTTCCTGAAAAGTTTAAGATATTACCGAAATAAAAAATTCCCGACAGTTTATAATATTACCGAATTTTGAAATTCCCGATAGAAAATTGCCGAACTATAAAATATTCGAACTGGAAATTTCTCGAATTATAAAACTCTCGGAGCAACAAAAAATTTTTCGTCAAGCAATATTATTAACTTCTTAAAAATACAATAATAAAATATTTTTATAACAAAATATATATATTAATCTTGTTCAAAGTTTCTAAAATTATTGGTAGAATTTAAAATAACAATACTTGAAGACAATTTTCATCCAGAAATATATTTTTTTCAAGTACTGTTATTTCAAAGTTTAACAATAATTGTTGAAACTTTATATCTTAAAAATAATGTTTTTCTTGATACAAATATTTGATCATTATATTTATTTAAATTCGGGAATTCTCTAGAGTGAATATTTTATAATTTGGCAATTTTCTGCCGGGAATTTTTGAATTCGGTAATATCGTAAACTGTTGGGTATTATCGATTTCGGTAATATCATAAACTGTTCGGGAATTTTTTATTCGGGAATTTCCCAATTCAAAAATTGGACAGAGTTGGGGATTTGATTTTCCGGGATTTTCGAGTCCTGCAAATTTTTCGTTCAAATATTGTTATTTTAAATTCGAACAATATTTTAGAAACTTCGAACATTAAATATTTTTTTTAATAAAAATATTCGATTATTGTGTTCCTACTAAAAAAAGAAAAAAAATAATCATTGTTTCAATTCAGGAATTTTCTAATTCAGATATTTTATAATTCGGCCACTTTCTGTCAAGAATGTTCAAATTCAGTAATCTTATTAACTGCCGGGAATTTTCAAATACGTTTATAATATTAACTGTTCGGGAACTACATGAATCATGAATTTTCCAGCTTGGGAATTTTACAGTGTCAGAAGTTTTATTTTCGGGATTTTTCAGTCATCCCAAAAAATCATTTTTGTCCAAGCTGTGAAAAATACCTATATCCGCCACGGAATGTTCCAACTTCAAAATTAATTCGATTCCTACTTTCTGGGTTTTTTCCTAACCTACAATACCGACTGTGACAGCAAGTATCACGATAAAATCTTTCAAGATCGGTTACCATCTTATGTACTACATAAGCCATGCAATAATCTTTAAAGACGGTGACGATGGTTGTTGAAACCATCACTTTAGTCTACGCCTGAGAGTAGGCCAGACGTATACATGGAGGATACCCGACACGGCGGTAGCCATCCAACAGACGGTAATAGTTCCATGAGAGAACGCTAGGAAGTGTCGAGTCGGTTCTCCCGCGACCTACCACAACCGTCTAGGGTATAAGAAGGGAGGAGAGATCCAGAGCTGGCACTCTCTCGTCGACTACGGGTAAACCGAAGTCGACTGCCGGAAAAGATCCGTGACAGAACAGTCACCTGCTCTGGAAGGATCTAGGTCCGTAGTTTTGGAAATCCAGGTACGCTGAAGCAGGCTCTGGAAATTGTTTTTGAAACTTTTGTTTTCTGATCTCTTGGGCACGCCTTACAGGCTCCAAGATTGCATCTGCTTTATTCTTTTGTTCTTTACCTGTGATATTTACTTTGTGCTAATGCTGAGCACGCCATTCCAGGCTGCTGCCATTTTTACTTTACAGGTTGTGTTTCTTTGGGTGCACAACACCCTTAAATAATTTTCATTTGTTTTATTGTCGGAGCACGCTGAACCAGGCTCCCGGCATTTTTGGGTTTTGAGGCTGTATTCTGGGCATGCTATCATAGGCTCCAGCTTTCTTTTTTAGTTCTTTGTATTGATTCGAGTACGCTGCATAAGGCTCCGGAGATATGTATCTTTATTGTGATAGAAAACGGCGCATATTAAATGTTATCCGCCGTATGAATTGTTAAAGTTAAGTTTATGCTTTCCGTGATACTACGAGAAATGTACGGGTTCAGTATTATATAAAGTAAATGCTCTCTAGAAGACTGAAGACTGAAATCACGAAGCTTATTCGCGCGTTATAATTTAATTTATAATTTAGAACCAACGGTGCTTATTGATACGTGACACTGTACTTCGTGGAATAACATTAAGCCTTACTCGAGCGTGATAAATCACGTTAAGACTGAATAGCTTGTAAACGAAACGACTGATTATTGTACCAACTTGCAACAGACTATATCTTTTGAATAAAACACTGTTTTCATTTGTTAATTAAATTGTGTGTATTTAATTAATCTTCTCCTTTCTGTGTCCAAACTAATTTTACCAGGGCTTAGGGCTAGGTAATAATCATATAGTAAAAACGAACTCTCTCATTGTTTTTGTGTCAAGTTCTTCATTTACATTTACAAAAAATACGTTTTGATTCGGTTGCGGAAAATCTAATTATTTTTAAAATAACAATTAGGTAAGTGAAAAGTTGTTTTAGATCTGGTGTCCTGACTTACAGCTTTTCACTTATACCTTGCCGTTTTTCCATTGCTACAAAGAACGTAGCAGACGACAGCTTTTATTCCCTGTGATACAAAATTCTTCACTCTTCATCACTTGAAAGTAAATATTTCTTGATGATGTTATCATAAATTAAAGGCCATGGTTCGAGTAACAAAATTCGGAAAGAAGTTGTGTGCAAAGGAATTTGATTTGAGATCTAATCTTGTATCTGATAACACATGGACACAGGCGACTAATCTCGAATTTTTATCTTTCTTCTAGATTTAAAGAGTAACATTTGCTCTTAATTTGTTAGTTAGTTAGTTTTAATACGGGCGGGAAGCCCATTACCCTTACTTCTACACTCTCAGCAGTCGACCCCGGACCTCTCGACGAAGCCCAGTATGTCAACCACTGATCGCGTTTCGATTTCCTCTGTTTCCATAAAATGGACCCCGAGGGTCTGCTGCCTGAGCCTAGCTAATGCCGGGCACTGGTATAATACATGCAGGGATGTTTCATCATCCCTGCCGCACCCCCTGCACTCCGTCGTGGGGATATACCCCATTTTGTGCATATGATAGTTCAAGTGATTGTGCCCTGTCAGGGTCCGTACCACTGTCCTTATGTCTTTCTTAGGTAAACTCAGAATTTCCCTGGCTCTGTCCATCCTATAGGTATACCCCAGGATGCATTTCGCCTGACGGCAACCCTTGGTTTGTTCCCAGTATTCTCTGTGTTTTGTTCGGATCCAGATTTTAATGGCCATCCGGACACTGCAAGACGCTATTCCCAGTACCGGTTTCGGTCCTACGAATTCGCTTGCTGCGCCGCACTTTGCCAACTGATCCGCCTTTTCGTTGCCCTTGATCCCTGTGTGATCAGGGATCCATATGAAAGCCACTTTGTTCCTCTCTGCGAGTTGTTTTAATGCCTTTTTGCATTCCCAAACCAGTTCTGATGTTATGATGGGTTTCCCTATTGCAGTTAGTGTCGCTTGGCTGTCCGAGCAGATCGTGATATGTCTGCCAGTAGCGTTTTCATCTATTAGTCTTTTAGCACAGCGAAGGACGGCCAGGACCTCCGCTTGAAAAACAGTAGCGTGTCTCCCAAGGGTAATCCCTATCCCTTTTCCTCTCTTACTGTCATAAATTCCTGCTCCTGACTCTCCCTCTCCCCTGGAGCCATACGTATACCAGATTTCCCCCTGTAGGAGTGGGTTACCATTTCTTCCCACAGACCCCTGCTTGGGATACAGACGCGCAAAGCTTTGTTAAAGTTGAAGCGTTTTGTTATGTTATCTTGCCTCATCTGTAGAATCGGCAGTATGCTGATATCACTCGGAAGTCTAGTGTGTTTAGTCCCCGGAGTCCATGTATTTGCTCTTGCCAGGCGGCCCATCGCGTGAGCCGCTCTGGCGGTTATCGCAACATGTAGGGGTTTCTCACAGAGCATGTATCCAATCGCCGCTGTGGGCGCAGTCCTCATTGCTCCAGTCAAACTCCTGAATGCCAGCATTTGTAATTTTCGCAGCCTGTCCTGCATTGTTTTAAATTCCGCTCGTGGCCACCAGACCACGGCCGCGTGTAGGAGCCTGGGTTTCAAGACAGCAGAGTAGAGCCATGCAATCATTTTAGGCCCTAACCCCCACGTCGACACAAAGGCTCTCCTGCATATCCAGAAAGTCATGACAAATTTCCTGCATTGGGCCTCCAGGTGCTTTGCCCAACGCAGCTTGCTATCTAGGATTATTCCCAGATATTTAACTGAATCTGAAAGCTTCAGCTTCCCTCCACAGAATACAGGAGCTTCAGCTTTCGAAACTTTATAATTCCCCGTGAAAATGACCAGGTTGGTCTTTCCTGATGTACCAAGAGTCCTGTGCTATCGCACCAGAGCTATACGATGCGCAGCGCCGACCTCATAAGTCCCATCAGCGTTTCCAGATGAGCCCCCCTGACTAGGATTACAAAGTCGTCCGCATATCCTTGGGTATAGTACCCTTCTCTATTCAGCTTTCTAAGGAGGCCGTCCACTACGATGCACCACAGAAGGGGCGACAGGACACCCCTTGTGGGCAACCCCGCGGAGCTATCCCCCTTATTAGGCCTTCACCCCATCGGGTTTCGAGACTTCTTCGGCGTAGCATGCTTCCTATCCAGCGTACTAGCTGGTCCGGCACGCCACATCTCAAAGCCTCTCGACAGATGACTTCTGGAGGAGTATTGCTGAAGGCACCCTCTATATCCAAGAAAGCGCCCACAGCGTACTCCTATTGTTCCAACTGCTGCTCCAATTTTGCTACAAAAGCATGAAGCGTAGTTTCTACCGAGCAGCCTGCCTGGAAAGCGTGCTGCCCTCTATGCAGCGGGTAGGCCAAAAGCACCTCATCCCTAATGTATCTCTCGACCAGCTTCTCTAGCGTCTTCAGGATAAAAGATGTTAGGCTTATTAGTCGGAAATCTTTGGCAGCAGTGTAACCCTCCGTCCCAGGTTTGGGTATGAAGGCCACTCTGCCATCCTTCCATGCCGATGGCATGTGGTTAAGGGCTATACTTGCCCTAAATAATTTCGTCAGAGGAGAGACGACCAAACCCATGCCTTTTTGTAAAAGCGCTGGATAAATGCCATCCTCCCCTGGTGATTTAAAGGGACAAAAGGACCATACGACCCATTCCACCTTTTTGTAATCAACGACCTTAGCGGCGAAACTCCAGTCGGCCCTCTCCACACCCTGGCCCCGGTATTCCTCCTCTTGGTCGGTTCAGATTCGCTGAAGACCCGGGAAGTGATCTTCCATCGAGTGATTCAGCGTTGCTTCTTCATCTTTGGCAAACTCACCATTACCGAGCCTTATGAGCCCGAGGCGAGCTTCCGGATTTTTCGCTAGGATCTTGTGGAGCTTCGCTGTTTCCGGAATGTTTTTCGATTCCTCGCAGAAGCCCCTCCAATCTTCCTGCTTATACGTCCTTATGTTTTTATTGTATTCGCACTAAGCCGTCTTATAGATGTCCCAGTCGGAAGGCAATTTAGTTCTATTTGCCCTAATGCACAACATTCTTGTCTTTCTACGGAGTCTCTCCAGGTGGGTGTTCCACCATTCTGCTCCCTTTCCAGACTTGATAGTGATTGTAGGGCAATTGTTCTCATATGATGTTGTCAGAGCCCTTCGCAGAGAATCCGCAGCGTGCTCCAACTCATCAATGGTACAATAGCTTGTGGGGAATTCCGCAAGCCTCCCTTCGTGTTTCTCTTTATATGAGTCCCAAAGTGTATTTCTAGGTTTTCTAATTTTAGATATCACCGGTTTTCCTAGGGTTAATCGGAACACGATGTGTTTGTATTTGTATTTGTATTTATTCAAGAAAAGTTCCTAGGGCTGAGTAGCCCTCTAAGAAACAGGATAATACAGGGATGGAATTCAATAAATTCACGGAATACAAGAAATTCAGTGTATTTCGTGAATTCAGTGCATTCCGTGAATTCAGTGAAATCTGTGAATTTCGTTAATTCACGGATTCTCCCGTGAATTCAGTGGATTCAGCAAATTCCTGGAATTCCTTGTATTCCTTGAGTTCCTTGAATTCTTCGAATTCCGTGAATTCCCTGAATTCCCTGAATTCCGTGAATCCCCTGAATCCCGTGAATTCCCTGAATTCAGTTAATTCTGCGAATTCCTTGAATTCGGTGGAAGCCTTGAATACCGTAAATACGAAAGCTGCATTCAGACTGATGAAGCCGTGGCAGCTCCCACTCCCCGTGATAGGGAACGAGAGAGGGAGACGCCCCTGAGGCCAGTAGAGATGTGTCCTTCCAAGCCGAAAAGTAAAAAGCCGAGGACACGTAATGATCCAGCGCCAACGAACTCGACACCGAAAAAGGTTGAAAGAAAGCCAGAGTCTGCAACAAAACCGGAAAAGAAGCAGAAGAAGATGCAGATGCGAGCTAGAACCGAGGCTGTCCTTATCAGACTGACGGAGGGACTAAGCTACGCGGCGGTCGTCAAAGACCTCAAGAAGAAGGTGAGACCTTACACCCTTGGCGTACAAATCAAGTAGGTCAGGCAAATGAGACACGGTGAGGTTCTAGTAGAACTGGGACCTAGCGTACGTGAGCTTGTCCCTCGTACCGAGGTCGAGATTCTGGACCTCGATACGACGACAGATACAGAAGAAGTAGAGGAAGCTGTGCGAAAACATTTCGGCAAACCAGCTGTAATCATCAGGGTCAGCCTCACCAGAAGACCCTTCAGAGGCAATTTGGACACCTTAAGGTGGGGTGGGTATCCTGCCGTGTGCACAAGAAGGCGGAGGCAATATGGTGCTACCGCTGCCTAGGCTCCGGCCACATGGGGGCGAACACATGGGGGCAGCCTCGCTTAGGAAGCCTCTTGGACGTGCAAGCTAACATCGTATGTGGGCAGGTCCGACAAGATGCTCAGTTCACCAGAAGTAGACCAAGCTGGCAAAAAGAAGGAAGGCCCAGGCAGGGCCAAAAAAACGGCACCCCCTGAAGTAATGCGAAAGCGGTTCCGGGGGGAATCATGCAAAGAAGAGAGGGTCGTGGTTTTTAGTGGGCTCCTTGGTGGCATTATTATAATGACAAAGTTGATTTTTTATTATGTATAGTTATACTCAAGATATAATTGAATATTATATATGTCAGAGTCATTGTAGTGATGCGACTAAGATCCCCACACTACCGAGAAGTGCGGACACTTCACGGTGTATTTTTGAAAATTTTCCACCAGCCCTCGTCAAAAAAGAAACTGCAGGGTAAATCCCCCTTGTAATGAATTGTTTCCGAAAACCCCGAAACACGTCAACTTCAATTTTTACTTTCTTCAACGTTTTTTTATTGTTTTTTTCGATTCCTTTTTCAGATATTAAAGAAAAACTGTTTTTGAGGGTAAGCTTTAAGGTGATTTTCACCCCTTTAACCGATAAATTAGCACTGAAAAAAATACGTGTCTTCTATTTTTTATGTACTACAGGTATTACAGAATGAAGAGAATCGGTGAGGTACACCTCGTATACGATACAGTTGAAAACATGTCTTTTTGGGGGCGGGATTATATACAAGAGGTTTGCAGTTCAAAATTTTAAATATTTCAGTTAAAATCCTATTGATACTCGTTTTTCGTTATCGCGTTATATGTTTGATATAAATTACAAAATTATTGTTCAATGTTATGTTTGATATATATGACGCGACATTTGGGTAAGATCACGCAATTAGTGCGTGAGTTACGCAATTGTTCAATCAGTATCAAATATAATACCTCACCGAGAAGTGAGCATGCGTAAATTAGTTTCGAGGAAACTCAGGTATATATAAAAAGTCCGAAAAAGTTTGAACTATCAGTACATTCCGCTTAAAGTCAGAGCAGTGTAATAAAGTTATCAAGCCTTATATTTTATTTGTTTTTTGATTTAATTGCTGCAAAATGGCAAGGCACAGAGGCGGAAAGAATCTTTTCTTAATTTTCAATTTACTTGGATATTTTGTGCACTTTTCGATGGCTTTTTTCTCAGAGACTGCAGTAGTCGGAGGGGCTAATGAAGACTGTGTCAACTGCATAAACTGTACAAATTGTAAAAACTGCAGAGATTGTATTAATTGCCATGGTTGTACAAATTGTACAAAGTGTGTAGAATGTTGTGATTGCACAAGTTGTGAGGAATGTTCATACTGCCGCCAGAATTGTACGAGTTGCACGGGTTGTACAGAATGTAAAGACTGTACATCTTGTATCGATTGTACATTTTGTGAGAATTGTACAAGTTGCGAGCATTGTGTCAAATGTGTGGATTGTACATCCTGTAACAACGTTAAGGACTGTAGAGATGAAATCAGTTTGAGAAATGACGTTTGTTTCAATGAAGGAGTTCAACTTCATTAATGGAATATATGGTTTGTATAATTGTAACCATATCGTGCCGCTTTTTTTAGTTTTCATGTGAAATTCACTGTGAAGAAGAATCTTTTAATCTAGTAAAAATCTCCGAATAAATCAAAATTAATTGTTTGAAACGAGTTTTCATTTCAAATTTTGTTTTTACTATCATCGTGTTTTTAGAATTGAAGGTTCCATGGTCTAAATCTGTTGACTGACATTTCAGAAATTTTACACGGTGAAGGAAAATCGTTGCTATTTTTACTATTTTCAATATGGTTTGATACCGTAAAATAGCGATTATCTCCTTCAAATTTCGATTTCTTTTAACTTCAAATCTTTCATGTAAACTGAAGAAATTTCTTTTTTGCCGTTTCAATTTTTAAACTAAAGAAGACATCTATGGAATTAATTTTTCATCAAAATTCATCATTTATTTCAATTTCAGGCTCGGTTACACTGAATCTACGACCAGGAAATACAAAACACAGAGTTTTCGACTTCTCAAAGAATTATGTATACCGTACTCGGATATTGATGTATTATAACTCAATATTTCAAAACACTCTAATTGGTGGTGGTATTAAATGTCATGTTTACTAGTAAGGTGTTGGAAAACACTTCAATATCAATTAATATTTCAAGTCATTTATTGTTAATATTTCCATTGTAAAAGGAATGTGCTTTAGATTTAAGAATTTTTTTAATTCGTATGTTATTTGTAGGTGAAAATGCAATATGTATATTATTCTAACGATCGATTTTAATGTTTCTCAATATAAATTTTATTGAATGAATACCTAGTATATTTTAATTGATACATAGACCCTAAGTAATAAGATATGTGACCGTCCGCGCAAAAAGGGACCTAATGCACGGTAGCTTCATTCTACAGGAGGAGCAATTGATGAGGCGGTTCAGCACCGGAACTCCATGAAAAGCCCTCATTTTGCAGTAAAATAACAATTCGAATTTTCTAAATATAGAAATAATAATTTCCCATTATGAGATAGAAAATTCAAAACTACCGATAGGTGTAAAATAGTAATAATCGATTTTTTCAGCATCAGGTCCTTTTCTTCGCGGACGGTCACATATGCTTGAAAGACGATTACGTTGTTAAAATTATTTGAGTGTACATTTAAAAATAAATAATGGACTGAAATTCGTGAATGTTATTCTCACGGCGAAGCAAAATAGCAAACTCAGGTTACACACTTTTATTCGTATTAGTATTAATACCTTATCAGTTTATGTTGGAGGCAAGTATTTATTAAAGATGTAAATAAAAGAAACAAGTACGAATGGTAGAAAATGTATAAATTGAAGTGTTTTTGAATAAAATAAATAACTTTAATGAATTAGTTATACAAACAATTTTGTTGTTTGATAAAAATAATTGATCTTTTAGAGCAATAAAAAAGCATTTGGCGGAATGGTTCTAGAGCGCTTCCTTCTAGAAAAGTAATAAATGTTGTGGAATACTACAACGTAAATCATTATTTCTTTACTATGAATAATTTTTCAATTTCGTGAAGAATTAAATCTGAATACTGTACATAATAGATGTCATTATTATTAGTTCACCTTGAGAATCTGAGATGATTAATGATACACGTGTCTAAAAAACTAAGTCATTCTTTCATCTTATGTTATTTCATATGATGAATCATGTATACTGAAAAAATTAGCGTTATTTGTTCAACGTATCATTTTGTCATAAATTTGATTTTGAGTCCTAAATTGCTTACTATGCCTTGATATCAAATTCATGATTTTGTAAATATAATATTTAATGCACATATTTTCTAGACTCATAGAAAAACGTATTTTACAGATATAAATCAATTAATGCATTACGTTTGTTTCATCAAACTATTCACTCATAGTCATAGTTTGTAATGTCATGTAGGAAAATAAGTAAATTATCATTTATCAACCCAACATTTTTGCACCAGGTATAATTCATACACTATTAAAATGTTTGCGATTTTATTATACATTTAGTATACATTTATATATTAAATATAAAGCTAGGTATACGAAATCGCCATTAAGAGACTATAGTCATTAGGTTTCATATACCGCATATTGATCATTTATAAGAAAAGTCAGATATTAGCACATTACACAAACTAAGAACAATTTTAGTAGCAATTTTCAAATATATATAATCAAGCATAATATTTTCTCCTAGATGGATATGAATTTCATTGGTTTTTAAGAGAAATGTTCAATTGAACAAATAATCAAGAAACTTAACCTCCAAGCACCTGTACTCACGTTAAAATTCTAACATTTACAGCGAATTTTAGAAAAAATTCCACCCGTACGTTGCACTTTGATTGTAAGTAGGAATTCAGTGGACGAATTTAGGGTTATTACTTTATTTTTCAATATTTTACAAGATCTGAAGGCATCAAAGCACTTGTTGTTTCCACGCACTCTGTTTTACCGACTTTAATATTCATGTATATCAATTTTACAACATGATGATATATCTAAATTAATTTACGGTATATGCCAATGAATTTACTCACATGTATATTAAATTTCGATCAGATTTTTTGAAAGTGTATCTATTATCTACAGTATTTGTATTGTAAAACGTGGAGACACACGGCAGTTAACGTGTCAAAATTTAATTGCACTATCAACCCTCCTTCACTCGGTTTGCACGTGAAAGAGGACAACAATTTTCGTAAATTATTACATTAATTGTCAGAAGAGAAAATTGGTGTTTTGTAAGAACAGTTTGAATTTCACGTCTACGTGGCTACAGCTTCTTCAGAATTTATTTCTTTGATTCGAAAAGTGTTTCTTCTGATAATAGACACTTTCTTTCTTATACACAAACGTAATAGGTATCAAATTAATGCGGCAGATGGATTAAAAGGATGCAACGTTTTGATACAAAGTAAGTATTGTCTGTGGTAGGCAAATGCTTCTTTTAGGCAAACAGCTTCTACCCAGGGAAATGTGGTCTTCCCGTGCAAATATTGTTTCTTCTTATGTAATCGTTCGGACAACGTTGATATATAAAAGATGGTTAGTGGCTTTAGAACCAAAATTTCATTAATTTACTGAAATCTTTCAAACTGAAAACCTAGAGAATCATACTTGTTTTCCGAGTTAATAACATTCTTTAAAAACATCCAAATTTAAGGTTTCTACATATGTATATAAAAATATCTTCTCATAAAATTGACTCATTCCTTTCAAATTGAGAAATTTGTAACATCATTTGGCATGAACAGTGGTCACTGTCTGAAATCTTAATTATTACTTGAACACTAAAAATATGTATCGCTAACTTTACAGTAGTTTGAAATTATTATTATTTAGGGAAGGGTGGAAATCAGTGATTCCGGTAATTCGCATTGTATTTGTATTTTTATTCATTCAAGAAAATCCCTAGGGCTAAATAGCCTTCTAAGGAACAGGATAATACAGGGTCATTACAAATTCGTGCAAGCACTGATCGGCAGAATACATTAGAATACATAAGATAGCAGAATAAATTATATGATTATTTAGTAGCTCTTGTGCATCTTAAGGTAGAAATAAAGAGGGACGAACGGTGTGTAAAAGACATACTTTGCAAAAGTTGATGAAAACAAAAGGAAATTCGAAGATGAAATGTTTAAGAACTGAATATGAGCGTTTACCAGTGAGTAATTTCAAGAGTAGGGTTAGGAGTATTGTACAAATATTTGAAAAAGAGATTCTTGAAATGATACAAGGAAAGTACACTTTGAATATCGTATGGTACTTTATTCCATAACCGGTCACCCCTTACTATGAATGATCTTTGAAGTTGACACGTTCTATGAAGAGGAATCTTGAGGATTTTATGTCTTAAATAATGTCTCCAATAATCGTAAATTTCACGTGATTTCTTACGCTAAATAATGTGAACCTAACTATGCATGATGTTTATGTGAAAACTGATGAATTAAGTACTCTGCTTTTCAAGCGTATCAATAATTATGGTCTTACCTCGACTCACTTTTTCCTTTACCCAGTGTGAAACAAGTTCCGCTTATGAGAGAGTTATTTATGTCCATTTATTTCTGCAATTTTGAACATTTCGAGTCACTGGATGTTCTAGTTGAGACCCCTCACAATATTTATGATAAGCATGCATATTTTTACATACTCATCTAGAGAAGGTATTAGATTTGTGTAAAATTTGACCCCCCCCCCCCCCCCCCGGTTTTTGTCAAATGTCCACGTTTTGAGACACCCTGAATCCAAAAAACAGGTTTTTACGAATGTGCCTGTCTGGTTGTCTGTCTGTCTGCCTGTCTGTCTGTAAGTCTGTTAGTCTGTAGATTTTCACTTTGTTAGCACGATAACTTTTGAAAGAATTAACCTATGGGATTGGGGTTTGGTATACTCTTCAAGTGTCCTAAAGTGAAGGTCAAGTTCGTTAGCCAGGCATTTGGGACCAAAATTCCAAATGTGAGCACATTTTGAACATTTGTTAGAACACTTTTTTTTAATATTAAAAAATTCTATGCGTGGATTTCAATAATACTCAAGCAGGCGAATAAAATATTCTCATGACATTTTTCGATAAGATACAAATTTTCAGAGTTACAGCATTTTCAAAATCCAAAAAAAGAAACGAAAATTAACATTTTCAGTCAAACAACGGACGATACAAAAAATAATTGAAAATACAAACATTCATTTTACGTCCAAACTATACGAGATACGACAAATGATGATTGAACATAATTTGTGCGTAAAAAAAAGATCTCTAAATTGGTCATTGATCACTTTTTGATAGGATGTGTTGTTTTGGTTTCATTTGTAAAAAATAACATTGACAGTAAAAAAATCAGCCCGATAAGTGGGCACATTCTCATCAAAACTTTGCTTATTACATTCTCATCTAGAGAAGTTATTAGATTTGTGTAAAATTTGCACCCCCCACATTCCTATTTTCCAACCGAGCGAATCACGCCTACCCCGAAAGGGAAATGGCTTGATGGTATAATAATAATTAATGTTCATGGTACTTGAAAATTCGAACAATTTATTATATTTTTATTTTTGTCAAATGTCCATTTTTCAATAATCATTTTAAAATTTATCATATATTTGTTCCAAAAACAACTTGGATACTTTTTTTATCTGAAGAACATAGAACATAACATATTGTCGTTGCGAAGCGCGACAATCAAATCGCGCGTCATGATCGCGCTCAAACTTTTGAGTTTACATTAAACGATGAACAGAAAAGAGCATGGAGCGCAAGGCTTACATGATTTTTAAACTAAATATCGAGCGCGAAGCGCGAGTGTCTTGATGAGAATGTGTTCCTTAAGGTCGAAAGAACTTTAAATTAAATTAAAATTAAAAAAATGAGATTAAACCAAAAGCTGGTCATAACGATGAAGCTAACTAAGAGTGTTAGCCCGCGAAGCGCGCAATAGCGAGCACACGATGTGCGAAAACCCAGAGGGCAAATGGGGCAGAATATTTCAAGTGTACCCACCTAAGATTATTTTGTTTGAATCGGGTTGAAACGTGGCTGAATTATAGTCCTCGTGGACCTATATTAATTCACCAAACCACAGATCCATTTATCAAACGGTTCTCAATATAAAGGGCCTGAAGTTTTCACTTTTTCAATCGTTTCTTCACCTTCACGTTAGTTTTTCTTTAACGTTATTTTGTTTAGTTTTTTTAAATTTTCTCTTGAAATTAATTTTTTTTCAATATTTTGAATTTTCCTTAAAATCTTATGATATCTTTTTTATTTTCTAAAATACAGGAATTTTTTGTATAATTTTGTAACCCCGCTAAATTGAAAAATGTTGCTTTGAAATTTCTTACATTTTTTTTCTACATTTTTGAAAAATCATTTTTAACGTTTTGAAATCTTTTTCACTTTTCTATAATGAAAAATAAAACTATTCATTATAGCTATTTTCCACATTTTTTGCAATTGCAAATTGACCATTTCAATATAAAAGACCTAAGATCTTAAAGGATAATAATGTAGTGTTCTGCATTAAATTTCGAGTTCAAAAATATCGGAATAAGATTAATTTCGAATTTTTTTTAGTGTGCATTAAATAAATATAAACTAATTTATTTTTTATTGGACAGTTTTATTTTTACATTTTTGAAATTATATGTTTTAAACATTAACTTCATTTTACAAGTAAAATTTTCGGCACTTTGACCTAATATCTTAAATGTATTAAAAACCAAATTTAGTGATTATTTAAACTTTTATTTTTTTACTCTATAAATTATGAAAATTCCTATTTATTTAACGCAGATATCACAGTATCTTTTACATCTACGTCTTTTCCCATTTTTCTTGTTTTACGGCTTGAATGCAAACTTAATTAATAGAACCCAAAAAGAAAATCTAACTATGTGTGGTTAAAAGATAATTCTTTAATTAATTTTGGTTGCAAAGTTCACTTTTATATTTTTGATTGACAGTTTATCTTTTCCGGTTGGAAGCCTCATTATTTGATGAAAGATTTATTATTTAGTCTAATTATTTGGTTGAAACCATGTCTTTTTTGGTTCAAAATTTAACTGTTTTATAGAAAACTTATCTTTATGTATTGAAGATTTAACAATTTGTTTGAGTTATTAACGTGACTGAAAAATTATTCTTGGCTGAAAGTTGAACCCTTTTGTCGAAAATTTATTTTTCTGATTCGAAAATTCATCTCTCTAGCTAGAAAATCCAACTATCTTGTTGAAAAGTTGTCTTTTTTTGTTGTTTTTTACTGCTTATGATTCAAAATTTTTATTTTCTTTGTTTGAAATATCAGCTGTCTACATTTTTCGTTAAGGTTTCATCTTTTTGACTTAAAAATTCAATTATTTTGTGAAAAATTCAACTACATGGTTGAAAATAAACTTTCTTATTGAAAATTCATATTTTCGTGTTGAAAATTCAACTGTTATGTGGAAAATTCGTCTGATTGGCTACCAAATTTAAGAGTTTGGTTGCATTTCTTTCTTGACCGAAAAATCTTTCTTAATTGGAAATTTAACTTTTCTCATTGAAGATTCAACTGCTTTGTGTAAAATTAGATGTTTCAAATTGTAAATTCATTGCATTCAGAGGAAGGTCCTCTTGTGACAAAAGAATGTTTCTTGACGTAAATGGAACTTTCTCTTTCATTTGATAGCAAAAATTGCTCTTGCAGCCAAATAATTTGGTTTGTGTAAAAAATATATTCACCTCGTTCAAAACAAAACAGGCGAGAGAACCATGCTTTGGTTTTAAGACAAATTTTTCTCTGAGTGTAATTAAATAAAAATTTAACTATTTGCTTTTATGATGAAAATGTATCTTTTTTAGTTCAAAAAATTCAATTCTGTTACGAATCAAAATTTGTTGAAAATAGAACTATTGCGTTCAAAATGCATTGAGTTGAAAATGCGTCCTTTTTAGTAGAAAATTAATCATCTCGGTTTAAAAGTTAACTATGTGTTTAAAAATTTATGTTTTTTGGTGAGAGTTTCTCTTTTTTACTAGAAACTTAATATTTTCGCCTGAAAATTCAATATTTTGGATGACATTTTTGCTCCTCTATTGATGAAAATATATTTTTGAATTAAAAATTCAACCCCTCTTGGAAAATTTGTCTTTCTCATTTGTTAGTTCATATCTTATGGCAGATATTTCATACTTTTTTGATAAAAATGAAACTGCTGATTGAAAATAAATCTCTTTTTGTTGAGGATTCAACTATTTCGTTGACAATTCTATTGAAAACGTAGCAAATAGGAAACTTTAATAAAGGGACGCGAGTGTGTGACATTTTCAGTTTTATTGAAATAAGAAGACCGTAATATTGTGAAATTTGTCAATAGACTAAGCCACATTATTCTTGGTCGTACTACATCACCAGCATCAATAAATCATATTTACAAGTTCCGTTCACAAAATGGGAAAACAAAAATTATTTATAGACTTAATATATCTCATCTTCATATTTTTGTTGTATATTTTTTGTAATTACAAATTTTGAAAATTCCATTTTTGAATAAAAAAAAGTATTTTTTAGTTGAAAATTCAACAATTTGTCTTGAAATTCATTCTTCTTGATTGAAACTTTATATATTTGGCTGATGATCCAGCTATTTTCTTAAAAATTCTTCTATTTGTAGAAAATTCATCATTTATGATAGAAAAGTCATCTTGCTTGGTTGAAAACTAACTTTTCCATTTAAAATTCAATTTTTTGGGTTGAAATTTCTACCATCTTTAAAAAAATTCGTCTTCTCAGATTGAAAATTTAAAAGTTTTTGCTTGAATTCTAGTCTTTTTTTTTTTGAAAATTCGACCATTTGGTCGAAAATGCATCTTTGTAGATTTGAAATTCAACTATTTTCATAAAGTTATATTTTTTGGTCGAAAATCCAACTTTTTTTCAAAAATTCATTCCTTTGGATCAAGAATTTATCTTTTATGGAGGAAAAGTGATATTTTTGGTTAAAAATGAACTTTTCTGATGAAAATTCAAGAGGTTATGGAAAAATTTGCCATTTTGGCTTGAAAAATTGACTACTTGGTTTAGAGATCAACTACTTAATTGCTAATGCAACTGCTCGTTAAGAAATTAATTTTTGTTGTTGGAAATTCATCTTTGGGTTGAAATGTCATCTCTTTTGGAAGAAAATCTTTTGTAGTTGATAATTTATCTATTTTGTGTTGAAAATGTGATATATTTCGATTTGAAATCTATAATGGATTTGAGGTGTTCCATATTGAATTCAATACGTTAACTACATTAATTTTGTTCAAAAGAATTTATGCCCCTATTATTTCACTATTTTTGTGAAGAATCAATTTACAGAAAATTCTCTTTTTGGCTTGAAAAATTAAAAAATTTGGTCAACATTTTTTTTTGACTAAAAAACGTTTTCTGGTTGAAAATTCGATTATTTTGGTAATTTTTTTCATGCAATTTTTTGCTTGGAAATTACACTGCTTTTTTCGAGGATTCAACTACACTTTCGGCGGACATTATCCATTCCTCCTTTTCTTTTATTTCTAGCTAAAAATTTTAATTTGTAGAATAATAAGATGAACATATTTTTCCTTATAATAGCACGGAAGGTTATAAAATTGTAATTCCAGTACAAATTTTTGTTTCAAAATCATTATATATCACATTTTATTTAATGTTAGTAATATTAAAATATATGCTTTTTACTTTTTAAATCATGTGGTTAGTATAATCATTATTTACAAATTTGAAGACTTAGGACCTTAGGACCGATTCAATTAGTTGAATTTTTATAAATTGAGAATCAGTGAGTACAAACTGAAAAAATAATAATAATAATTTTTTTGTTCCAATAAAAGTCCCTAATTTTTCTAAAGATGGTATGAAGAGAACCATATGTAAAAAAATTCAGTTCGACGTAGGTGCCGCAACAGGGAAAATTTTGGGACAGCTGGTGGTTGGAAGGAAAGTCAATTTTATTAATTTGATTGGTCAAACTGTTTATTGATTTTCAGAAAATCACAGTTGTACTCTACACATTTTTATTATCACCTTCCAAAACCTTCAGATACGTCTTATCTTCTCTCTTTTTTATATTTATGAGCTCCTTACGACATTTGCTTCCATCTTGAGCGCATTTTGCAATGCATGTCTTAACCTGATCAGTATATACTTTCGCATCTTCTTTGAATTCGGCAATCAGTTTTTTACAGCAGTTTTCAGCAGTCTTTGAACAAAAAATAATAATTTCATTTGTATTTACATTAAATTTTCGTGTAAAAGTTAACCCAATTGCTGATCTTTTTAATATTGCTTGTATGCTCGTTGTTGCTACAAATTTGAGAATTTTGTTCTGATGCACTAGAATGTCAGAAATCTTCTTTAACATATATCAAGCATGAATGAAACTATGCAAGAAATAAAAAATTGCTCATGATAGTACAAACCTTTCCAACACAATAAAATTAAGTTTCATATACCAAAATAACAAAAAATAAACATTCAACCATTACTATTTAGCAATTGAGTGATATTTAATGTGACATATTGTGTTTGATAAAAAATATTTTTACAAGTACCTCAATATCCTTAGTATTTTTGGCTTTATTATAACACTGAGAACATTTGGGGTATTTGGTTTGAAAAATGTTTTCGAATCGTCGACCAAAATCAGTTGACGTACATCTCTCTAATATTTCATCCCACCACATTTCTTTCACTTTTACAGCATTAGCTGCAGCCTAGAGAGAAAGAAGAACAAAACTTTTATATATTTTTGAACATATTTTTAATTAAATAAATATTTGGGGCATTAAACGTTATTTTTGTCTACTGACCGTAATATCAGCTGCAGCCTTAGTATGAACCTCAACCATTGGTTGAGCTGTATTGAATTGTGAAGCAAAAATATCTTTTTCGAACTTATTTGCGAAGACTGCCTGTAAAGTGATTTTTATATTAACTTTCACGGTTTAGTTTTTGACATATTTAATGTAGAGGTTTCATCTAACTTCACTGAATTTGAAGAGATTTTAAAATATCTCAAAGTATTTCCAATTGCACAAAACAAAAAAAGTTGAATGAGGCTTCAATTATGATAACATTGGCTGGGTATGGGCGCAGGGGCTCTTAAAATTTGTTAAATCTCTGAAAATGGCGCACTTTTTACAAAAAATTGTCGAACTATTTTTTTGAGCTTGTGAAGGCTGTAAAAATTTGAAGAAGAAAAATATTCTGAAAAAAGCTTGTGTGAACATGAATTATGTAATCAAAAAATGATTAGAAAACCTACGATATGGTTGACTATACCAGAGCATGTTTCTCATAACTTCTAGATATGAAATGTGCAAAAAAATCGATTTTTCGAAACCTCGAAATTAGATGACCCTCTTAAGAAATTTTAGAAGATTTCCAAAATTACATAGGACTTCAAATATTTCGAGGGATTTTAATGAATATTATCAGATTTCAAGGAATTTCACAGGCTTTTAAAAGGTATTATAATATTGTCATGAAATAATAAGTAATTTCTGTAATAAATAAATACTTTAATCTTTGCTTGAAAATGTAACTATTGTTAAAACTTCTTTTTCGATGAAAATTAATTTTTTTAAACTCACAATTGATCTATTCCATTTGTGTTTAAAAATTGATCTTTTTTAGTCAGAAATTCAACACTGATGTTCAAAACTGATGTTCTTAATTCGGCAATTCCACTACTTTGTTCAAAAATTATCTTATTTCTTGAAAATTTAAAATTGCGAAATTTAAAAATAAATTTTTGCTCATTTACAATTTTTTTGAAAATGTGCAAGCATGTTTTTTTATCGAGTCATATGCACACATTTTAAAAAAAGTTGGATATGTCGAATCTGAAATTTATTCAGCTTGAACCAAAGAAACATTTCTTATTTTTATTTTTCGGAAAAAAATTTTGTCGTGAGTTAGGATTTTTGGGATTTCACATCTTTTTTGCGATTTTGGAACGTTATAAACACCACGAAAAAAATGTTTCCCTAAATAAAAAATAAAAACATGTTTCTTTGGTTCAAGCTGACGCCATTTCAGGTTAGAATCAATCCAAAAAACATGTTTTTTTATATTTTCCAAAAACTTTAAATAAGGCAACATTTTTTTTTAATTTAAAAAAATTTAATTATAAATTTAAGAAAGAGAAAAGGAGATATTAACCGATTTCAAATTTTTTTTCTTCACTTGTTTTGGATGCCAACCCACAAATTGGTATCCCTCAGCTCAAATGATTCGATTAATTTCTAGCATTTTTACTTCGCTTTACTGAAGAGTTCAGTTTTAAATTTACATTGAATGTTTTAATTATAGTAAGGATGAAATGACAAATCTTGGAAAGAAATATTTATGAGAACGATGTTAAACAAATGGAAATTTGGTATTTCACTAATTTTATTTTTTCTCTGACTTTTTTATATCACTCTGGATGGATTTCCAGAGATCTAGGTACATCCAATTAAAAAAAGAACTTCAATAGCAGAAATAATTGGAAAATCATTGAAAATTATTCAAAAATGTAGCATGTCTTTCAAAAAGATTTTTCGTTCTTTTCAACATATGAAAATAAATGTTTAATCTTTCCCCTATTTTCCCCTTTTTCGTGATAAAACCACCATATTTCCCCTTCTTTGAGCTCCTTTCGCGCTGTATTCGCTTGGAGGGGTAAAATTAGGAAATAAATGTGTACGTAATTTATGGTCAGTCTCTCATGTGTAGATATGAATAATGAGGTGTGTAGATTTAAAAATAGTCGGTTAAGAGAATTTTTGTATTTTGTGAACTTAAATCGTTGTTATTGAATATTATATAAATGGTTATGAATTTTCCAGTTTAATAATTGATAACTTTGAACAATTTGTGGAGAACTTACTTGAAAAGTACAGAAAGCCAATGAGCAGAAGATCGCCCACATCATGATTGATGAAAAAGTCGTTTAATATCCACTTCGTAGCAAAAATCAACCAGAAGTATCTCACTTGAATCTAGAAAGTGGCCTTTTTATACTAACTTCCTATCATACGTGAAATATTTATTTAAATGACGCAAAAGTAATTTATAAGAGAAGAGTTGGGAAAGAATGAGGAAATCGTCATAATTTGAAGCCCTGGCAAAGTTAACGTTAGATAGATAAAAATCTGTTTTTTACTTGAATCATTGTTCGAACGGTGAATATATGTGGACATGTTTTGTTACATGAGAAAACTAAAAAACAGAAAAATATATTTTTCAAATGGGACACTTTATTCACCCAGCGAAAATTTATGTTCAAATTTAGTAAATCCTTTCTTCAACTTCGTTTTCCTAATTAAACGTTAAAGTTCCTTCAAACGAAGCAACCTTTTTTTAAATAATGAAGTGTTTCTTTTTTTCAATAGAAGAAAAGATTTGTTCAAAAGCATCCGTTCAATTTTAAAATATCTTTTTTTTTATTCAAAAAAGTACTGGCTAAAATTCAAGAAATAATTGACTTATCTCATTATTTTAAACCAAGAATATTATTTATTTGAATCAAGTAGTATTTTTATGATATCCTTTTCACATATAAATTAGTGAAATTTCATTAATTACTAGTAAAATTCTACTAATTGAATGAGAGTAAACTGATTTACTAAATATCAGTAGAAAACAAAAAATTCGATTTGTTGAAATATTTATATTGCAAAATTCGATAGTGGAAAAGTGCCACTAATTTCAGAGTAAAAATATGTTAATTTATGTGAGGCGTAATTGAGATAAGGTTATTGAAATAAAAAACATCGCAAATGGGGAAGAATAATAAGAGAACGTGAATCTGTCAAAGATACAGCTTCATTGAAATAAGAAGAAGGGATATTGTGAAATTTGTCAATAGACAAGTTCCGTCTTCAAAATGGAAAAACATGAATTATTTACACGTTTAATCTATTACACCCAACATTATTTACCTCAACTACCATCATCAATTGCGCAAGTTGTTCGATTTGAGTGAAAAAATCATTTTTATTACAAAATGAAAATTTCCAATAAATATTTATTCGTTTAAATGTTTTTAGCATTGGAATTCAAGCTAAAATTGGATTCAAACATCTGAGAATAAGGAAATAAATATTCTCAGTTTCTTTTTCAAGTTGTAAATAAAATTTTCTTCGGATCTTTCATATAAATCAAAAATATTGTTGAAGATTTCAAATGTGTCGATAAAGAATTTAGAAAATTGTTAAGACAATTCTTTTATTTCGTAGGATTTTACCAAATCTTACGAAAAATTCAACTCAGTTCCGAAAATATTTAGGAACGTATTTTGCATTTATTCGTTATTTGAACAATTTTTCAGTTGTTTATATTCTGCATTAATATTTGAAACTGTCAGGAATTTTTCGAATTGCACATTTTAAATTCTTGGCTATTTTATAATTTTGGGAATTTTCTACTTCGAATATGTTCTTCTTTGGCAATTTTACAGTGTAGAGAATTCTTTTCCAGGATTTTTCAGTCATCCCATTTTTATATATCTTTTGAAATCTTTCATAACTTCTTCCTGAAAGTTTAACGATTTGCTAGAAAATTAAACTATTTGGTTGAAAATTAACTTTTATGTTGAGAATTCATATTTTTGGTTAAAAAAAACAAACTATTTTTAAAAACATTCAATTGTTTTTATAAAATTCCGAAAATTGTTCGAAAGTTGCACTAGTTTGTTAAAAATTCATTTTATTGGCTGCAGATTTTACTATTTTCTTAAAATTGTACAAATTTTATAAATCATAAAAATTGTACACGCAATATACAATTTCAAATAGAAAATTCTACTTTAAAATCGCAAATCAACCATTTCACATGAAGATGATACATTTTTATATGTACATTTACTGTGAAATTAAACGATTTCAAATGTCATACTTGACGCTACAATTAGGCGATTGGGTTAGAAAATCGTGTGTTACAATTCCGAATGTTCAACTGCTCGGTTCAATATGTACATGCTCACTGCGCTGATTTATAATTGTAAATTCCCAAATTGTACGTAAACTTAAATTTCTATAATCGTTGAAGATAACTTTTTAACGAATCATTATGGGGCTTTTAGTTTCAAATGTGCTTTATCTACGAATTTTCATATAATGAATTTGGAATTGATGAAACACATTGTATGCATAGTCATGGGTATCCTGAAAGTTAGAACGATCATACAAAACGTTGTTGAATTTTTCTCGGCTAAAGTAATGTTTTTCCCCTCTAAGAAAACTCAGTAACACCAACAGTTGTAGTATTTAAACCCAAAGTATATAACACAAAGAACATATAAGACCCAAAAATAATCAAAGTTCACTTTTTTTAAATATAAAGTTTACGGTACCAACTTCCGGGACATATGTCCTGGTAAAATTTTAATATCTGGCCACTTTTTAGAATTCACATACGCAATTCACTTTTCACTTCCTTTTTATTTGAACTTTTGTTTTTGCAATTGTCATATTTTTATTATTGTTATCAATTTTTTTATATAAGCACACATTGTTGGATTTCTGGCGCTTGTACAACGTTTTTAATATGTAGCATTTATACATTCTGAGGCTTTTTTTTTTGTTAACAGAACTTCCTGGAGGCATACTGCAAATACTGGTAGATAAACGCTTTGGACTCATCACCTTTGGTAAAGTCAATTTACTGTAATTTTACTCATTTACGGGTCGCTGCTAAAACTTTGTGAAATTAGAGTCCCAGCCACTTCACCCATTACCATAATTTGATAGATTTTTAGAATAGTGTTAGGTTAGAATACTTACATTTAAGTAGTTTTTATCAAAGTTTCCGAATTTCAGTACTTTCGTTTTTAAATGAGAGATTAAAATGACGCTCAAATTTTCACTCAGTAACATGTGCTCAAATATAAATTCGGACGCAAAAACTGAGAAATTTATGACCAAAGAATTTTGTGAATGAATTATCTTTATAATAATTGTTTATATTGAGTTGAAGAACCTAACAAAAAATTCTGAATGATCAATAACGAGTTACCTCTGGAAAGTTTCTAAATGTTGGAAAAAAGCAACAACAAAAAATAGTTTTTCGAAAATGGCTCATCACGGGTACATCATACAACTTAAGTCTATCATCAAAAACGAAAGTAGACAAAATTCCTGAAAAGGCTAAAAGAAACAATATATCCTAACACTAAAAGTTTAGAAGATGTGGTCTGTAAAAGTGATTTTTCGGTGAAATTTTTTTCGAAAATTTGAGTTTTTGTGAAATACCGTCTTCTCTGTAGATTCTACATGAAAATCGATTGATAGTATATGAAAGCAGGTTGAATTATGTACGAAACAAAGACTTCGCTCTAGCTCTAATATTACCGCAATTAGAGCCGTTCAAAGTTGACACATTTTTATTGCACTCTATTCGACACTAAGCTTATTGTCAATAATTTGCTTTCTGTGCAATTTAGGTGTAAAATAGTTGATATAGAAGTAAAGATGTATCGAATTTCCTGAAAAATGAGGAAGCTTTTTGTAGATAGTTTTAGATTGCCAAATATGCCTTCAAGGATTGAGCTTCTTTAAAGAATTAGAACCTTTTTTATTGCAAGCTGCGTGCTATTCCAGGCTGTTTTCTCAAATGCTATTCTTTGGATGTCTCCTAAGTATTTTATACCTGAAAATTAAAGTATATGATGTCATGCATAATAATTGTAAAACGAAATTGAAACTAGAACTGTTTATTAACTCAATGAACATTGGCAATTTAATTTTTTTTTCTTGAATGAATTACGATTTTTGATCCACTTGTCTAAACCAAAATGTTTATAGTCTTTAGCTTCAAAAATACTCCACTCTAGCTTCGCTGGGATTTGAATATGTAAAGTTACAGGTAGGGCGGTGCTAGCTCCAGGTGAAGTCAGAGCGCAAGCCATTTTTTATCGAAAATTGCAGAGCCCAAAATTTGGGACATGTGGTCATGAATAGCCATAAATTACCCCTTAATTATAGGACAGTTTTCAAATCAATTTCATAAACAAGCACTGCCAAATTCAGAGACGTTCCAGCGTGTCAAAAAACGCCGAGGCACTTGCGAGATGGATGCAGAGAGCCGTTATTTTTGGGACGCTCAGTGTCCTTAAGGTGCTTCAAACGTGTCGAGGTGTCGCAAGGTCCACACTAGGTCTACAAATATGAATTGCTCAAAGTAATATTCTCATCACATGATCTGAAGATAACTATAACGGTTCGAAGAGAGAACTATTTTTGGAAAATATTATTGTTCTCATTCTTTTTTTAAATTGAAAATGGAGTGTGTTTGCGCCTGGAACAGGCAACACTGTTCAGGGACTCTATTTGTTGTGTACGTGAGCGGCAATCACCGGGCCTAGCTAAAATACCCAGACCAATCTGCGAGTAGAAGATTACCAGATTACCATTCGAAAATTTCTTTTACTCAAAAATTATAATACTGAACAAGTTCTTTTCTCTCCATGGAAACTTTTATTCGAAAAACGTGTACCACTTAGTGTCCAAAAAATATATCATTTTAGTATTTATTGAGTGAAATACAGTGATTTAATTTCAAAATTAATATTTCGCACAAGCCAATACATTGGAATTCTCACAAGAGAAGAAATAAGATTCTTAACACTCCTTTTTTCAATAAAATAAGACGATTTATTCAAAAAAATAGACTATTCTGTTCTCATTATAATGGACACTGAACTACCCTACTCTTACTATCTAAGCTCGAGGATGTAAATTCGTATACTAATTCTAATGCGCGCTTTAATCAATATTATATTTTATTTCCTATTATTTCAGATTGTTAAGGCTAGCTGGCTCACTCAAGTCCCAATGAATACCAGACCTTCTTTGGCTCTCTTTCTTTCTTAATCATTATTCTGGTAATTAAGAATTCAGATATTTATTCTCTATTTTGTTTTAGCTCATATTTTTGTTAATAGACTAAATCTACGAAAGTATCGCCAATGAAGCTTTGGTGAAATCTATATAATTAATCGAATATGAATATTTCAATAACGCACTACAACAGGTGATTTCGATAATTTTAACACTCTTTTCTATTCTTTCTGAAAAATGAGGTCCTTGCTCATCTAAGATTATTCTCAATACTATTCAATCATTAATTACTTCTCATAATCGGTCGAGGAGAGACTTCAAATCACACACATGTAAATCCTATAAATCTTTTTTATATTTTCATAATGTTTCTTTTTATTCCGTAAGCTATCCACCTAGCACAACTTGAATAAGGAAGCTTATTATAGATGCACTCTCTATATTTTCTGAGATAAAAATCTTTGGTTTTTGTTTAATCCCTAAGAAAGAAATCAGAGTTAGAGGGAAAGGTTCAACCCTTTATTCTATCCCATGACACTTTCTATAAAAGATTCTCAGTTATTCCCTCTATTTCAGAGAGAGAGAGAGAGAGAGAGAGAGAGAGGCAGATATTTTCCGATCTTATTCTGTTCACTTATTCGTGAAGTCACACGAAGAAAGAATTGGAGCTAGAGGAAAAAGGTGAAACCTTTATTTTTCGGATGAACGATTTTTGTGTCCTCATTTTTTTGTATCTTGTCTCATTATCGTGGAAATTTAATTTGTTCATTGCTAGTTTTTATGATTGAAGAAAAAAATACGCGTCCTATCAATAAATTAATGTTGTAATATTGATAAAATGTGTCATGATTAAAATAAAAACTATTCATCATAAGAAGAACTAGTCTCAAAAATAGTTGTAAATCTTTTCGAGTTGAAAAATTTTCTTTTCGAACATTTTTTTCGTATCTCGCACAGTTTGGCCGGAAAATGGAAATAGAACTGTTCCTCGAAAATGCCATGCTAACGAACTCGTCCTTTCTTTGTATGCCTCGAAAACGTGTTTCAAAGCTCAATTCAATCTGGTCAGTCTTTCGATAGTTATCGTGGCTACAGACTGCAGATTACAGACAGACACGTTTATAGAAACCGATTTTCCGACTCAGGGGATCCTAAAACATAGAGATTTGACGACAACTGATTAGGTCAAATTTTACATAAATCTAATACCTTTTCATTAGGCTAATGATGTAAAAAACAACAATAACAAGAACATTTTCTGGAAAAAACTCTATGCTTCAACCGGTATAATTGCCTTGAGAATAATGTGGCGAAAATATAACATCACACAATTTATCCTTGCATGCGTATTTTGGATCCTGCGAAACTATTGTTCCCTGTGGCCACCCATCTCACGGTAATGAGACATACCCATAGGTGTGATGTACCCTGGTTCTACTGGGAGCCAGTGTCATTTTTCTGTATGGCTGCCGCTCCCAGGAGGATTCTCCGATCGTTGTTTGACCGACGGATGAATCAAATAAGTTTACGTTATTTATTTTTTAATGTCACTGTTTACAGAGATTATAGAGATCAAACAACCCTTATAAAATGAAGTAGAAAAACTTAATTCCATTTCCTGTTTTCACAAGGGGAAGCGCAGAAATTAAATAGTTTATAGACATTTCCTGGATCGTGCAGATCGTTCAGCTAACACAGTTTGCGAACATTGTACATATTGTTTCAGTATAGCGAATTGTAAATTACAATGAAAAATATAATAGCTCTGTGTCAACTTGTTATTCATCAGCTGCGTAGTCTATATTTAACAAAATACGATACCAGAGAATGAGTATGACTAATCCTTGAGGAAACTTTGGTGCATATAACAAGCCTGGAAACGTTTGAACTATCAGTATCAATACATTCCCTATAAAGTCAGACTGAACAGAGTAATAAAGTGACAAGAGCTCCTAAGTTATCTGGAAATTCACAGAACTCTCAAAAATCGATTAGCTATTCATATATCAGCTCGCCGTTTATCTACTAGCCATATATTTTATTTCTTTTGAATCAAATTTATACACAATGGCTAGGAGAGACGCCATCACACTTTTTTTAATTTTTAATTCATTTGCAAATTTGTTGTATCTTTCCGTGCAAGTTGCAGCAAGTACGCGAGATGCGGATAATAATATAAATTGTTATAACTGCAGAAACTGTAGAAATTGTACAAACTGTGTGAGTTGCGTAGATTGTACTGGCTGTAGGGATTGCAAAGGTAGTCAAAGTTCCACTAATTGTACGGGCTTGGAAAATTGTAGAAACTGTCATAATTGTACAAATTGTGTGAGTTGTGTAGATTGTTCTGGTTGTAGGGGTTGCAACGGTACACAAAGTTCCTATGATTGTACAGGTTGTGAAAATTGTAGGAACTGTAAAAATTGTACAAACTGTGTGAGTTGTGTGGATTGTACTGGTTGTAGGGATTGCAGCGGTTGCCAAAGTTCTACTGATTGTACGGGTTGTAGGAATTGTAGAGGCTGTAGAAATTGTACAAACTGTGTGAGCTGTGTAGGCTGTTCTGGTTGTCGGGATTGCAACGGTTGTCAAAGCTGTACTAATTGTACGGGTTGTCAAAATTGTAGAGATTGTAGTCATTGTACGAGATGCACAAGTTGTACAAATTGCAGAGCTTGTTCCAATTGTAGTAGCTGTCAAAGCTGTACAAATACTAAGAATTGTAGTGGACGGAATAATTCTTATAATGAGATTTGCTTCTAATACAGTCCTCCAGCAACGCTGTCGAATTGTAATAATTCCATACCTCTTATAAATTATGATAACTGTATACCGGATGTGCAAAATTCACAAAGTCAAACAGTCTCACCAAATTTTCCCAAAATAATACAATTTCAAATGGGAAATCTTACTGTAGTTTCAGACTACAGGATCACTTTACTGTCGTACAATCTCGAATGTTGAACTCCACCGTTTATTATACTGCTCACTGTACTGTTCTACAATCGCAAATTTAAAAATTATACGTCAATTTGAATTTCTATGATTAAGGTCATTGCCATTATTAGTATAGATTAAACAGCGAGAAAAAATATAATATTTCATAGATTTCTTATGGAGCTCCTAGTTTTAAATGTACTTTATCTACAAATGTTCACATTGAAATTGGAAATTATGGAATATATGGTATGTATAGTCCTTGATCTCCCGGTAGTTAAAACCGTAAACTTATTATCTCAAACAAATGAAAGTAGTGCTTGATTTTGCTAGACTTTTGCTCATTTGTGCAGTATATGATTTTTTGAAAACTCCAAAATTACAGGCACCATCATTAGAAAATTGTTTTCCTAGAACCAAAAGTTATTACTACTTACTAGCGCAAAACTAAGGTTCTTCTGAGCTGCTAGAAGTCTACTAGAAGCTAGAAGTGTCATTTTCAATGTTGCACAACTGGCATTTGGTTTAATATTCAGTTTATGGTTCTAACTTCTGGGACATTAGACCTCGTACAATTTTAATAACATGTTGCGTAATATGTGGCGGACTTAAAATACTGGTAGAGGAACACTTTGCACTCATCACTCTCGATGAAGTCAATTTACCGTAATTTGCTTATTGAAAGTCTGTTGCCAAAAAGTTGTGAGATTCATGTCCCGGCCGTTTTACCCATTTTTAAGATTCAACCGATTTTTTCAATAATACTTGGATAGAGTAATTAAATCAATGTAGTTTTCAGAAAAGTTTCCAAATTTGATTGGCTTTTGTTTAGAAATCGGAGGTTACAATATAGCTCCAATTTCTACTCGGTAACATGTCCCATAATACAAATTCGCAACAACATAAATTGAGAAACTTACGACGAAAGGATTTTGTGATTGAGTTATGCTTATAGAAATTATTTTCTATTGAGTTAAGAAACATAAAAATTACGAAAAAGGATCAATATTTTAGTTATAAATGTACTTGATTATGCTTAATATTTTCTTTCCGAAGTTTTGTTTCCAGTTGGGGCCATTCTTATTTTAGGATATGAATAGAAAACAATCACTTTGAAAAATACTGTAGGAACAAAAAATAATTCATTTCAGTCCTGTGTGAGTCTTAACATGAACATAAGAATGTTAATTATTTCTGAGATTATTACAATCTCCCTTGGCTACCCTCGTTAATTTTGCAGTTAATTTGAATATAAAATTGATCAGCGAGAAGCTATTTATTGACAATTATTAATAATCACCTTTTTGAAATGAGCTTTAGAAGGTGCCTTCATTCATTTAGAGGCAAAGTTCTCAGATTTAAATAAATAATGACGAAATTTCGCGTTTTCATTTTGTAGCATAAACGTTTCAAATTATGGCCATTCATTATATAATTTCTTAAAAATACGCTGATGTTAAAATCACATAAAATACATTATTTTTTAACTAGTTTGGTTAATTCTTCACACAAAAGATTCATTCCAAATCTGTTTATATTAACAAAAGACGCCAAAATTCATAATTTTCGTTCTAAAATGTATCCACACTGCAAAATAATGTGATTCTTGATTTCTAATGGTAGTGTATTGGTTCTATTTGCTTTGTGGAATGGATAATAAAATATAATTGAGTTGATTTCTTCAATGTTCATTTTCAACAAGAGTTCATAGTCCAAAGAAAACTGTTTGGAAACGACTCTTAGGTTCGAAAATTTGTTAAATGTTTAAATTATTCTTAACAATTCTTCAACCATAACAGCAGAAATAATCGACTTTTTCATTTCTTTCCTTCACCATCGTACTATTTTATAAACTGGAGAAGATATACATTAAAATATTTTTAAATGAAATGCATAATTTTGTTGTCATTTCAGGCTCATTTACACCAATACTACAAACAGGAAAAAGAGAAGCCAGAGTTTCTCGACTTCTCGGAGAAATGGATATGCAGAAGGACGAACGGGTTTCCACTATTTTTCAACGAAGAGGCAGTTTTCGCAATTCGCTCTGTACGTCACTCATCCAACTGAAGAAATTAAGAATATATACCTATGATTGCGTCAGTAATATTACTGACAATGGCTTAATATATACTTGGGGTTAATTTAAAGGGTTAGTGTATGTCCACCTTATGTAGAAGCGAAAATTTAGATATACATGGTAGGTTCGGATTCTCCATATGTGAATGCACATATGACTAATAATAATAAAATATATAATCAAAAGTTCTAAAACTTTATTTCATAAACTATGAGTTGATTTTACTTTACAGACATTCCCTGAACAGTAATTACTAATTATGCAAAAAACAATACACCGTCTATATACAATATAATTCGACCCCCTTAAAAACGTGCCATTGCGTGCACGTGAAGCAGGCGTAATGTGGCCACTTCCAGCCCAGTGACGTTCGGACATGCGCACTCCGCCGCCGGGCTGACATGAAACTTTACGCCCGCTACAAGAAACTTTACGCCCGCTATATAAAACTTTAGGACCGCTACACATACAAACACAGTACAGTGTGTGTCAAGGGTGTACGGCTATTTTGACTCGTCAAAATAGCCTTCTTTACGCCCTCGATACACAATGTACTATTTTGAATTTAATTTTCAATATTTTCATCTCATCAAGCTTCTTTGAGTCTTCCAGTGGGTATAGAGACATCTGATGTCCTTTGAACGTCCTAATGACCACTAACTATCGTGCCTACTTGGGAGGTATTTATTTTTTTCTAATTACTTATCTGTCTTTGATTTGACCAAATCGTTTATTTCTTTTATGCCTTTTTTTATGATTTGACAAAAAATAAACTGTTAAATAAAATATTTTTTATGAGTGTTTTACTGTTGTTTATGTTTTTCTTCAAATTTTCTTGGTCTCGCCCGCCAGATTTATTCAAACACAAAAAAGTAAGCACGTATTTTTCTCATTTTAAAATAAATTGATTTTTAGAGGTTGTTCAAAGCCCATAAATGTTCACGTGTATTTCCTCTGGAAAAAGGCCTTTTTGAAAATTTGCGATAGAATCGTTAATATTAAATTATCTTGCTGCACCTGGCACGATTTTCTTGAAAATTTTCTGCTAAATACTTCATAAGTGGAAAAATGAAGTATTATGTCCCGCAAGAAAAAAAGTTACCTTCCTCAAGCATGGGTCAAAAATAGTGCAGAATTGTTTGAAGTTCGACGGATTTCAGAGTTTAACTTGCATAAAAACAACTATAAAACCTTACAAATTCTCTCTATTTATCGTATCTCATAAATTGGCCTAGTTAGAAGTGCTTTTTCGTACAAAAATTCATAATTGGTTCCGAATATAGAAACTGTACGTATCACTCCAAAGGTAAGATTCATAAATCTATTAAAATTTGTTAAATTGATATTTCCTAGTTGAATAATCATATTTTGCAGTTCAAAATTCGACTGTGAAACGATAAACTTTCCAAGACTATAGCCAGAAAGCGTTCAATTCTAAAGAACAAATGGGAGAAAGAATTCGGACATGCGCTAAAGTTTGAAAATCCCGCGAGCCTCACTTTCGACGAATTCATAGAATTCAAGGAATTCATAGATTTCCGTGAATTCGTAGTGAATTCGATTCTATGGATTCTCTGAATTCCTTTAACTCTCTGAATTACTCTGATTCTCCGAATTCCTTGACTTTTTTTAATTAATTGAATTCTCTGAATTCCTTGAATTCTTTGAATTCCTTGAATTGCTTGAATTCTCCGAATCCCTTGAATTCTCTGAATTCAAGAAATTCTCTGAATTCCTTGAACTCTCTGAATTACTTAAGTACAACCCGTACGTAAGGACATGAACGTGCACAGTTGGGCAAGTGACATCTGTGCACGTGCACAGTTGGGAAAGTGACATCTGTTCACGGTAAAGTGCACAGGAGTCCATCTGTGCACGCCTAAATTTCGACTTGCACAGTTGTCCAAGTACCATCTGTGCACGTGCACAGTTGTCCAAGTGACAACTGTGCACGTCTGAATTTCGACGTTCACAGTTGTCCAAGTACCATCTGTGCACGTGCACAGTTGTCCAAATTTCGACGTGCACAGATTGGCTTCTGTGGTCTTGGACGTGCACAGATGGACGTGCACAGTTGTCCGTCACCCGGCGAATCAGATTAAGGACGTCGCACCAAATGTACAGTAAATGGCCTTCAGTCAAAAATTCTAAATATAATTCTCTTTTTGTATTTTCGACTCTCCAGACTAAAAATTAGAAAGAAAAAATTAAGAAAAATAGACAGTTTTTTGATAAACGCTTGTCACAGTTTGAATTTTCACATGTATTTCAATACAAAAATGCTTCTTTTAGTGAAATGTTTTTTAAAGCTCTTTGATAGATTTGGCTAAAAGTTACACATTTTGACGATTAGCCTGACCGAAACAAATGTTTCTTACGCACAAACTAGAAGGGTTAACGATTTTTTGGGTACACAGCATGTTTTGGGGATGTTTTCATACCTTAAAGTAATTCTAGGGTATGTTTCAACATTCCATAAACATTGAAACCAGGAAATTGGCTTTCCTCAATGAACACAAACACAGCAGATGTTCTGATTAAATATCAGGGTAAGGGATGA
The DNA here is from genome assembly GCA_932178445.1 of Andricus quercusramuli. Classification (NCBI taxonomy): domain Eukaryota; kingdom Metazoa; phylum Arthropoda; class Insecta; order Hymenoptera; family Cynipidae; genus Andricus; species Andricus quercusramuli. The sequence goes on from CAKNXH010063784.1 coordinate 110,301, forward strand.
CTTCAAAATAAGAAAAAGATAGGTTTACTTAATACACTGTAGAAACTAGGATTCGATTTAGAACTTAATTTGGTATTAAAACAGTTCACGCAACAAAAAAATTGCATCTCAGTTCGATCCGCCAATCTAATAAAATAGGGTCGATTTGTGGATTGAAATAGGCTTGAAATGAGAATCATCTGTCAATAACTAAATCTGATAAAACAAATTTTAATCTGTCAGGTTTAGAAACCAAGGTAACCCATAGGGTTGAAATTCGCGACATCTGAGTGAAGTTTGGAATAATTGAAACAATGCACCCTCTGAACAACTTTAGTTCGCTATCTCGGATCATTTATCAATCTGAAGTTAGCAAACTAAACAAGACAGAAACTGTTTCTAAAATAGACTATAATTGTGAGATCATATTAGAACGCACAAGAAAGAATCCCAGATGAAAATGAATGCCTAGTTTTCACTGTGTAGGACATATCTCTAAATTTACTTCAAGGGTTGTTTTATTATCACTTGAACGTTGAATCCCGAACAATTGAACCAACTTACACCAACCTGTCCTAAATTGTACCAAACGATAGAAGTCAAAATATTATGAAGCAGATTTATTTTATGAGCACACACTTTCGAATTTTTAGTGCGCTGGTTCGTAAATGCAAGAAAATATATATTCCGATTTTTCAACGAAAGGCCATTTATTGTACATGTGGTGCGGAGTCCTTTGAGTTAATTATTTTTTAAGTTGCGGTTCACAATGATTGTACAGATTACATAAAGCTTGTGAATTGGAGTGAAAGAAATGTTATGCAATTTCATTTTTTCTCATGGGAAAGGGCAGAAATTATATAGTCTATACACACTTTGCGGATATTTTATAGATCATCCAGCTAATACTGTTTGCAAATATTGTACATATTGTTTATATAAAACAAATTGCACATTACAATGATAAATGTGATAGCTCTGTGTCTACTAGTTATTTATCAGCTGCGTAATCTTTATTCAACATAATACAATACCAAAGAATAGGTATGACTTATCCTTGAGGAAACTCCAGTGCCTGTAATAAGCATGAAAACGTTTGAACTATCAGTGTCAGTATATTTCCTACGAAGTCAGACTGAGCAGAGTAATAAAGTTAACAAGAGCCTCAAAGTTATCTGAATAACGTAGGATCCACGAAAAATTGATCAGCTATTCGTATATCAGCTCGTCGTTTATCTTGTAGCTATATATTTTATTCATTTTTCGAATAAATTTCTCCACAATGGCAAGGAGAAACGCAAACACACTTTTCATAATTTCAAATTTATTTGCAAACTTGTTGTATCTTTCCGTGCTAGTTGCAGAAAGTACGCGAGATGGGGATAATAATATCAATTGTGTTAACTGCAGAAACTGTAGAAATTGTACAAATTGTGTGAGTTGCATAGATTGTACTGGTTGTAGGGATTGCAAAGGCAGTCAAAGTTCTACTGATTGTACGGGCTTGGAAAATTGTAGAAACTGTCATAATTGTACAAATTGTGTGAGTTGTGTAGATTGTTCTGGTTGTAGGGGATGCAATGGTACGCAAAGTTCTTATGATTGTACGGGTTGTGATAATTGTAGGAACTGTAAAAATTGTACAAACTGTGTGAGTTGTGTGGATTGTATTGGTTGTAGGGAATGCAGCGGTTGTCAAAGTTCCACTGATTGTACAGGTTGTGAAAATTGTAGAAACTGTAAAAATTGTACAAACTGCGTGAGTTGTGTGGATTGTATTGGTTGTAGGGAATGCAGCGGTTGTCAAAGTTCTACTGATAGTACGGGTTGTAGGAATTGTACAAACTGTAAAAATTGTACGAGATGCACAAGTTGTACAGATTGCATAGCTTGTTCCAATTGTATGGGCTGTCAAAGCTGTAGAAATACTCAGAATTGTTCAAATCGATACAATGCCTATAATGAGACTTGCTAGTTATACAATTCACTCGGGACGTTATCTAGTTTTAGGAATTTTAGAAATTTTATAAATTGTAAAAATTATACAAACAGTGCACAAATTTTGCGAATGCGAAAACTTCCACAAAATATTACCAAATAAATAATACAATATTGAATGGTAAATCCTACTGTAAAATAGCAAATGCCCCATTTCACAGAAAGGTCGTACATTTAACATGTATATTCAATGTGACCTTGAACGATTTCAAATGTAAAACTTGGCGCTAGAATTGAGCAGTTGAGTATAAAAATAGTGTTTTTGCATTTCTAGTAGTAATTTATGTATCATTTGTTTCATACATGGCTTCATGTAGAAAAATCGATAATGAGTGACTTTTAAAAATACAAGCACACCGTTATTGTAGCCAACAGTTAAATTGTATATTTTAAAAAGTACATTTCTACTGCAAACTTGTAGAATTTTAGACTACACATTCACTATACTTTCGGCCCATTTTGGTCCACTAAACATGAAAATCACACACTCAAATTTGTTTATGGAAACGTTTTTGAGATTTCAAGGCTAGACTTTATTCGATTTTCAGAGTTGTTCCGACCGATCTCGAGTTCTAATTGACCGATTACCCTCTACGATAACACAAACTGAAGTTTTCAGATTGTCCCAGTTGTTAAGATGCTAGCAATTTTAATAAGATGAAAAAGTTGTATTTTTTGGCAAAAATCGGGATCAAAAATTCACATATCGTCCTGGGAAGAATAGAAGTCGCAAATATTAGCCACCTTATTAAAATCGCTAGCATCCGAACTACTGGGCCCATATAAATAAATTTAGAATATAAAGTTGTTGAGGACACAGTTGCCTTCAATTTGAATGGTCGTTCAGGAAAATCGGTAAAATAAAACTCGAGGTATATTTAAAAGCGTCGGGAAAATTCTTGAAATTGAAAAAAAATGTTTGAACATCAATATCTCGAAAACGCTTCCACCAAAAATTATTAGGTGTGATTATCGTATTTAATGGGCCAAAATGAATAGGAAAATCATTTCAAGATATGGCACAATAGGCTTTATAGCTTGAGCGCCAGGGGAGTTCTCCGTGGATTTCCCGCCCGTATTAAACCTATGGTGGGCAAAATGACTGTAAACTAGTGTTATCAGTATAGATTATATAGCCAGAAAAAATATAATATTTGGTAGATTTCTTATGGGGCTCTTAGTTTTAAATGTACTTTATCTACGAATTTGCACATTGAATTTGCAAATTATGGAATATATGGTATGTATACTCCTTGATCTCCCGGTAGTTAAAACCTTAAACTTATTATTTTACACAAATGAAAGTATAGTGCTTAATTTTGCTAGACTTGTGCTCATTTGTGCAGTATACGGTTTTTTGAAAAAATCAAAAATTAGAGGCACCATCTTAAAAATTATTTTTTTTCTAGAACCGAAAGTTATTACTTAGGCAAACCAAAGGTTGTTCTAGGCTGCTTGAAGTCTACTAGAAGCTAGGAGTATCATTTTCTATAAAAATAGAAATCCGATTACTGAACAAATGAGCACATGCCCAGCACAATTAAGCGCAAATTTCATCTACTTTTATATTCAGTTTGCGGTTCTAACTTCCAGGACGTCAGTCCTCGTACAATTCTAATAATGTTTTACCGCTTTTTATAATTTACATACGAGATTCACTTTCCGATTAATTTTTAGTTGGACTCTTGTTTTTATAATTGTTATATTTTTACTCTTGCTTTTGAATTTTGTTTGATTTACACAAACATTGTTCAATTTTTCGACATTCTTACAAAGTTTTCAATGTGTTGAATTTATATGTACATTAAATTTATTTTTTCTTTGTTAGCAGAACTTCTTGGTGGCGTACTTTAAATACTGGTAGAGGAACACTGTGGACTCATCACCTTCGGTAAAGTCCATTTACTGTAATTTCACTCATTTAAAGTCCTTTAGCAAAATGTTGTGAAATTCAAGTCCTGGCCGTTTCACCCATTTTCATAATTCAACAGATTTTTCTTGATAATACTAGGATAGAGTACTCAAATTAAAGTAGTTTTCAGCAAATTTCCCCAATTTCATTGACTTTTTTTACGGAATGGAAGGTTACAATATAGCTTTAATTTCCACTCGGTAATATGTCCCAAAATACAAATTCGCAAAAAAAATTGAGAAAATAATTTGAATACAAAATTGATCAGAGAAAAACTATTCATTGACAATGATCAGTACTTATCTTTTTCAAATTTGATTTTGAACGTCCTTTATTTGTTGTATTAACAGAAAGTATTTCTGAAATAATTATATAGATTCTATTTTCTTTGTGAAATGAAAAAATTGAATTAAAGTATATCAGTTATTTTTTTAATGTTTCTTTTTAATGAAAGGTCATAGTCCAAATAGAACCTTTTGGCAGCGACTCTCCATGTTTGGTTTTCGGCTCTTCTCCAGTAGAACGCGCCACTTGAGGACCGTCGAGGTCCCTCTCATCAACTGCCGCACGTCAACTCCGTTCAGTTGCTCTACCTCTGTCGCCCAGAGAAGGCGTACGGTCGGACGGCGCGTATATGGCTACGCGGTAGGCCTCAGCCGGGCAGTCCACTTCGTCAGTCACTCGTCGTGTGTCATCCAACGCGGACGTGTAATGTTATCTTTAGTGCAGTGTAACTCGAGTGTGATCGCATCCGCTGTGTAGTGTGACACCACAAATAAATCAGTTATCTCCGTAACATCCAGAGCCTTTTGAATCGACGACACCCGTCACCCTCCTTCCAGCGAAACTAAACACTCCAAGTTTAAAAACATTGGAAATTTTCGAACTATTTTGAGACAATGGTAAACAATAACGTCGGAAATAACTCAACTTCTTCATGCCTTTTCTTGCCCATCGTCCAATTTTATGAACTGAAGAAGATGTGCATCAAGATATTTTTGGTGCAATTGCAGAATAGGGGCGTCACCTCTATTTTGGCTGGAAAAATTTTTTGTTTCGGCAACAAACTATTAGAATCTTTAATTGGACAATAAATGAAGCGATTTGATAAGGATAAAGTTTTAAATTATTGTTACTTTTGTCACTACGATGTCTCAAATATGGGTCTGTCACGATATGTGACGAAAGGACGCCCTTGGCAATCGAGATATGTATGTCACAAAAATAAAAAATAGATATGCAATGGTCACAAAAATAATGTTGAATAAACCCCTACCCATTTCCAACGTGTTGTGGGGGTGGGAAGGCACCCCTTAGACTGGTCACAAAAATAATGTTGGTCAAATCCCTACCCCTTTCCAACGTCCCGTCTCCTCTTGTCTCAAGGGACCCATATTTGAGACATCGTAGTAACAAAAGTAACAATAATTTTAAACGTTTTCCTGATCGAATTGCTTCATTTATTGTCCAATTAAAGATTCTAATAGTTTGTTGCCGAAAAAAAATTTTTTCCAGCCAAAATAGAGGTGACGCCCCTATTCTGCAATCTAACCATATTTTTAAATGAAATTTCTAATTCTGTTGTAATTTCAGGGTTTGTTCCACCAAAACCACAAACAGAAAAACCGAAAGGCAGAGTTTCTCGACTTCTCAGAAAACCACATATGCAGGAGGATGAACGGGTTCCCACTATTTTTCAAGGAAGAAGCAGTTTTCGGAATTCGCTCTGTACGCCACTCATCGAACTGAAGAAATTAAAAATACAGACCTATGCGTATTTTGTGTTAATATAACTAAAAATTCCAAATTTTTTATTTGGTGGTGGTGATAGATTGCATCAGTAATATTACTGACAATATCTTATATATATATATATATATATATATATATATATATACTTGGGGTTACTTTAAAGGGTTAGCGTATATCGACCTCATATAAGAGGGAAAATTCAAATATACTTGGTAGTATTGGATTCTCCATATGTGGGTGTACATATGAGTAATGAAAATAAAATATGCATACAACGTCTATTCACTATATATTCTATATATTTTGATTATTTTACCCCAAAATTTTCTCAATAGAACAACAGAGACACTTAATGTACCAAAGGTAGTGCGTACTTTTAATACCTTGTGGAAATGAGCTATAGGAAATTAATTTCTTAGAAAATAATTTATAAAAATCGAAGGTTAATTATTTTTTGGCAATTTCCTATAATTTTTCACATAATCATGACAATAGTTTATTTCCTTTTATATCTAATCTAATGTAATTCGAACGACAAATCAGATAAATTTGAGTTAATTATTGTTTTAAGTTGCTGTTTACGAAAATTGTACAGATGATACGACCCTTCTGAATTGAAGTGAAAAAATATAACTCAATCTAATGTTTGCTTGCCCATAGAGGAAGCTTTGTAATGGTAACATTTTCCAACATTTTCAAATTCATTTAATTAAGCCTTCCTGAATTTAAAAATGTCTAAAACAATGTTCTAAGCAATTGTCGGGATGTGTGTGTGTGTGTGTATGCGTGGATGTGTGTGGGGATGTGTGGATGTCACACTTTTTTGTGAACACGATAAATAGAAAACGGTTGCAGATGAATTGATGAAATTTGGAGATCTCATCTTTCTCACTGATATCTTGAAACTTACCAAAGGATGTCCAAAAATATTCATTGCATTTTTTTAGCACTCAATAATATTTCAAAAATCGGTTTTTTATAGTAAAACTTTTCTCATAAGCATAATTCAAAGTTGATACAAGAATATAAAAGACTCCTTGGTTCGAGACGAACTGATTGACCTATAATATTGATAAATTTTATTGAAGAGTAGGGAAGTTATTGTAATTTATTTATTTCAAAAATCGGTTTTATATAATAAAAGTTGATGCGAGAATATAAAGGATTTCTTGGTTCGAGACGAATCGATGAACCTACAATATTCATACATTCTATTGAATAGAATGGATGTTATGGTAATTTATATATTTTTAAAATCGTTTTTTATAGTCAAAATTTTCTCATTCTCGTAATTTGAAGTTGATGCAAGAATAGGAAAGTTGTGTCGATTGAAGACAAATCAATTGACCCATTGCATTGATACATTCGATTGAAGCGTGAGGAAGCTATGATAATGCATAATATTTGAAAACACTATTTTTTATAGCAATAGTATATGTGCTACAAGTTGAAAAAGCGAGAGATTTAAAACGAGCGTGAAAGCTATCACACGAGTTTTAAATCGTCGCTTTTTTAGTGTGTGAGACACGATACTTTTTCTATTATTTGTTAAAAAAGGGCTAGTTTTTGTTTACCTGTCTTTTGTGTAAAAAAAGGCAATTTTTTGTCAATTGACGCAACAATAACAATGGCAATTATCGAGACCATGGCAGTACAATAAGCTGGTTCTCACGATTGAATAGTTGGTCCATAAAGTTGAGTGCTCCAAAATTCCCGATTTTTCGTTAAAAAAAACCTAGCACTGCATTTTCGGAGAAACTGACGGTGTTTTTTGCTTTTGCCAAGTGACAAAAGTACATACATGATACACAACTCGAGACTTTTCAGGAAATTGACTTAGGTTAGGGACGACCACGAAGTAGTATAAGGAGATCCAACCCCCATTTTTTCGTACCCACATCCTATAGCACTTCACATAACATATTCTAGCGCCTCTTGTGGAAGACCATTATAACATAGGTTTTGCCGTTGGTTTTCAATAGTTTCAACTTTTCTCGTGAGAGGCGCTACAATATTTAATCTGGTATGCTGTGGGTATGCTATAGGAAGTGGGCACG
>CAKNXH010063786.1:0-16167 GCA_932178445.1 Andricus quercusramuli
CCCTTTGTCGAAGGGCGAAAAGTTGAAGTTTCGAATACAAAATTTCGGACCAGTATACCAACAATATTAACATCTTCTAGTTAATTTTATCACCTAGTCGACACCAAATAATATCATCTAGTCATTTCCACGGTTGGAAGAGAACGTATAAATATGGAACGAGCCAACGATACAGATGGCTTCTTTCGAAGGACTGGAAGTGAAGAAATGGTCAATAATTTAAGAAAATGGAGTAAATTAAGCGATACATATTAATACGACTGAGGAGGCCCTTCGTCGAAGGGCGAAACGTTCACTTTTCTAATAAAAATTTTTGGACCAGTATACCGACAATATTAACATCTTCTAATTAATTTTATCACATGGTCGACACCAAATAACATCATCTAATCATTTCGCACGTTTGGAAGAAAACGTATAAATATGGAACGAGCCAACGATACAGATGGATTCTTTCGAAGGATTGGAAGTGAAGAAATGGTCAGTAATTCAAGAAAATGGAGTAAATTAAGCGATACATATTTATGCGACTGAGGAGGCGCTTCGTCGAAGGGCGAAACTTTGAAGTTTCTAATAAAAATTTTTGGACCAGTATACCAACAATATTAACATCTTCTAATTAATTTTATCACATGGTCGACACAAAATAACATCATCTAATCATTTCGCACGGTTGGAAGAAAACGTATAAATATGGAACGAGCCAACGATATAGATGGATCCTTTCAAAGGATTGGAAGTGAAGAAATGGTCAATAATTTAACAGAATTGAGTAAATCAAGCGATACATATTAATACGACTGAGGAGGCCCTTCGTCGAAGGGCGAAACGTTGAAGTTTCTAATAAAAATTTTTGGACCAGTATACCAACAATATTAAGATCTTCTAATTAATTTTATCACCTGGTCGACACCAAATAACATAATCTAATCTTTTCTTCGGGTATGTTGCATTCTGTAGAATTCAAACGAATTCCTAGAATGTACTGCTTCGACTTCCTTTGAAGTTTTTTCGAACTCTTTCAAAACCTTTACAATACACCATAAATTATTTCGAATCTCTGCAACTCTTTTGTATTATCTGAATTCTCCTGAATTCTTTCGAATTCTCTTGAATATTTTGTATTGAAATAGTCTTCTGAATTTTTTTCAGTTTTCTGGATTCTTTCGATATCTTTAGAATACGCGTTGAATTATTTTGAATTCCTTCAAATATTTGGAATTCTGTAGAATTCAAGTTCTTAGAATTCACTGGCACTTCTTCAAATTCTTTTTTGATTTTTTTAATGTCTTAAAATCTTTACAATACAACGTGAATTATCTTGAATTTCTCCAAGTCTTTTGTTGACCCTGAATTGTCTGAAAATTTTAAATTCTCTAAGGTCTTTTGAGTTACCTGAAGCCATTTGAATTCTTTAAATTTTTTTTAAAATTCACTAAATTCTTTTAAAATAGACTCTGAATCAGTTTGGACTCCTTTACAGCTTTTAAATTCTCTAAATGTCTCTAAATTCCTCTGGAACAACAGAATTCTATTCGGTTCTTAGATTTTGCTATTTCAATTGTAATTCAATAGTAATTAGCCAATTGATCGTACCTCACTGGTACACACATGTGCGGAAAATTTCCAAGTTTTTTTTATGGTGCAATTTCAACTATTTACAAACCTCCATAGAATAATTTTAAAACGACATCTTCACAGATAGGTTTTATTAACTTTGAATAGTTTTCAGTAATTAACGAAATTTTGATTCCATGCGTGCAACATTAAACAACGATTCAGTCCTAATTAGATGATGACTCATTGCAATGAGTCATTTATTCGTTTCACTTATCATTCAAAAATCATTTGTGTAGTATTTCCATTGATTTTTTAAAAGTATTTTAAGTATTTTTTTTAAACTAGTAAAACAGATAATTTCTCATTTTGATGACAAACTCAAACAAGGGACAATTTTGACGATAAACTCTTCCGTATTTTTAAACCTAGGCCCGATGCCATCGACATTTGAAATTCCTTACATTTTTTGTGATTTGCACAAAAATGATGCATTACTTCAGGCGGCATAATTGGAATGAATGTTTTAAACGTCTTTTCGGTAGTTTTTTTTATTAGAAAAGACAATACAAATGGTCATTTTGATGACACTTACCTATATTTAAAAATAGGCGGAAAAAAGAAAAGGTCTTGTTTGACGACAAACTCTTATTCATTTTTTAAAAGATGCCAAAAGTCAGCAAAGCTGGGAATTATTGGAACTTCTCCTTGCTTTCTGAAAATAATGCTTTTACCTATTAGAAAAAGCCAAATGCCACCCAAGCTGGAAATTATTTACATTTCTCTCGATTTTAAGAAAATAATACATTGCCAACGGTGGCATGATTGGAATTCATGTTTTAAAACATTTTTGGATCGTTTTTCGATCAGGGCAGACAACAGAAAAGGTCTTGTTTTACGACGAACACTTATCCATTTTTTTAAACATGCCAAAAGTCAGCAAAGTTGGGAATTATTAAAACTTCTCCTCGCTTTCTAAAAATAGTGCATTAATTCCAGTCGCATGATTGGAATTTATGTTTTAGAAGTTTTTCTCTAGTTTTGTGACTCGGAACTAAAATAGGCAAAAGATTGTCGTCAAAGTAAGGGCTGGTGCATAAATTACGTGACACTTTTTGGGGGGAAAGGGGGATCTAGCTTAGTGTTACATAATGGTGAGAAACTACAGGGAAAAGTAGGAAAAAGCGTTACATAGGAGTAGTAGGGCTAGGGGGCTGTGGCTCCACTTGTCAACAGATGGCGCAACCGTCGCTAGTTACCGACACCAACCGATGGCGTCACCGACAAATGGAGGGTTCAGTTCCGTGCTAAGTTACCTGCAGTCGGTAAAACAGTGAGGTTGGTAACGGTGATTTCTGCTAAGTTACCATTATAAGGTTCTGTTCCGTTAAGTGACTATTGATCGGTAGAACAGTTTATTAGCATCATTCGGTACAACAGGGAGGTCGGCAATTTTGTATATCATCATTTTACCATCGGCCGGTAAGTTGGAAGTTATGTTACCATCAGTCGGTAAACCAGGGAGGTCGTCAATGTTTTATTTTATCATTCCAACATCGATCGTTAAGGTAGGGAGCAATTTGATCATCATTCGGTAAAACAGGGAGGTTGGTAATTTTTAAATAGTCATTCAACTATATGTCGGTAAGGTAGGGTATCATGTTACCATCAGTCGGCGAAACTGTGTGTCGCCTCAGTGCGTCCTGCACGCGCTCGCTGATTAGACAACAAGACGCATGAGAATTCGAAACAAAGTTTTCAAAACGTCTCTATTTCTATCATGTGAGTTAGACAGAGAGAGTCCGATGATATTTGAACTACAATAAATTCATACTTATCATAACTCAAACTAATTAACAGATATGAAGAACATTAGTTAAACATTAAATTTTGATGTATTAATTTTTTAAATTTTCACATTACATTAAATTTTTTAAATTACTGGGACACCGTAGCCTGCAGTCAATCGTACCTCTCGTTCTACCATGTGAGATAGACAACGAGATACATTAGAATTCTAAAAAAAGGGTTTCAACACGTCTCTCTTTCTATCATGTGAGTTGAACAGAGAGGGTCCGATGGTTTTCGAACGACAATTCAGGTACTCTGCGCATGCGCAGTCTAATACTAACGCTTGGTTCAACCTATATTTTATCAATTTAAATTTCGCGCGCTCAGACCCTAGAGCTATTTTGAAGGAATTAATACATAAAAGAACAACTCAATTTAAACCAGAAAAGTGAGGTTTAGTGCACGTCCGCCATCTTGGCAAGTACTTAATTCGGTTTTCAACGTATCATATATTGAAAACTCGAGAATTAGGCGTAACTGGTAAAGCCTGTGATGCATGCATCAGTCTTATCGCTCAAAGCATGGTAATTTCAGTATGCGCAGTATGAAGTTTCTACCATAATCGTAACTTATTAATTAGGCTTACTCAAAACTTATAACTAATGAAACTGAGATAAAAATAATTAAATTAGGCCGAAGCTAATTAAACCATGATGAAAATAATTAAATTAAGCTGAAAATAATTAAACTACAATAAAAGTAATTGAATTAGGTACAAAATTAAACTAAGAAAAAACCAATTTCAGGTAAAATAATTTTTAACTTGAATAATTAAATAATAAACTAATTAATATATTGACTTATTCTAACAGGATAAGGGGAATTATGATTGAATACACATTGTTTTATTCGTTAAATATAAATTTTTATTCAACAACAATCTTAAATTAGTTTTACTAGATCACATGCATTATAATAAAACATCTCGACCTAGATTTATGAAAGTATTCACTGATATATTACATGTTTTTGACGGAATTTCTGAATAATTGCTTGACACACAGGGCTCTGTAGTAAATGGTCACTATTAATATAAAATTGCAGCTCATACACAAGATCGTTTGGATCCGTATGAAGCAATATACAACGTTCATGATAGGTTAGCTTCTCCTCATAATCACCATCTTCCTCCTCCTCATTATCATCCTCCTCCTCCTGCTCATTATCATCATTATCCTCCTCCTCCTCATCTATCGCTTGCTTATTTATCTTATCTTCTTCCATCTCTTGTTCATCTATCTCCTCTTCATCAATTTTCTCATAATTTATCCTATCTTCTTTACTCTCTTCACTATCTATCTCATGCTTGTCAGTAACATCCTCCTTCTTGTCTTTCGCCGCATGTTGATCTATATGCTCATCATCTTTCTTCATAACTTTGACATTGTGCTTCCATTTTTTGCTTGAAGCATCTTCATTGAGAGTCTCATAACTTGCATTCTTTTTAACATTGAAAGCTGAATCATATGTACGCCTTATTTCGGTACATATTTCGTTTTGTGCCTTTGGACATGTCAACTTCATTCTTTCTGGTATTAAATTTTCTTCGAGAGCAGCACACTTTTGCTTTAGAACTTCACGCAGCTCTGCAATAACTGAAATATTACTATCATCAGTTTCATTATTGTTCTTGATATCACTTTCAAACATTTTCGGAATATTATGAGACAATTGGAGGTGAACAAATTCATAGCTTTCAGATTTATCATAGATATTCATGTAGGAAGAGAGATTCTGTGCTTTTGGAACGAGCACATCTGATGTTTCTTCAAGTTATCTACTCGTGAAAAAACTCTTAAACAATTTTGACAAGTAGAAGCCATCTTAAGACTGTGCGAAGGTTAACTGACAATTATGTCCGAACACGTCAATGCTTATTTCAATACTGACGCCATATTCATCTGCACTCTCTCAATATATGATTTGAGCCTCGCGCAATTCTTCAATGATGGAAACTATTTCATTACTCTTAGATTTCCCACTGTTTGTGATGCCAACAGTAAACGAAGACGATCGACTAGCTCATTTGGATCATCCCAATAAATGTAGTCTGGTATTGAGTCTTTCCTTACTATCATGACGATAGGTAGCAAACTCCTTAATCGTTTCTGTTTCTGTAATGAACCTCCAGTTGTTGATAATCGTTTATGAGGTAAAAGTTTCACTATGATATTTTTATATTTTGCAGTATTGTTTGAGCGAATAGGTGAAGTAGCACTGTAATTCTTCTTGTGTGCATTTGCAGCTATGAGAATTTCTTCATAGTTTTTTAGATCATCAGGGCTTATATAAATTTCACCATGGTTTGGCTTAAATAAAAGTTCCAATAAACCAGTGGTTTTCATGTAAAGTCTTTGACCAACCTTGATAATATTCTCCACCAAAGCTAATAGGTGTATCACCAATCATGAGTGTACCATCACTAAGCTTTCGTACACCATAAACCATGTGCAAATATTTTTCCCAATTTTTATTTAATATTCCAATAAATTTATTTGTTAACTTGTCAAGATTATCAATAGGTTCATAATTTTCTTCATACATTGTTTTATCATGCTCCCGATCACCATCATCACTGTCACCATCACCAGTCGCGAAAGAAAGATTATCATTTCCTTCGTAATTTTCTTCTTCGTCTTCATCTTCCTTTTGATCTTTTTCCATTATATTTTTATTAATTTACTTTGTGTGATTGATTTATTCGATATATCTACTAGCTTTTGTAGTGATGTAACTACAGGTTTAAAAGTCTCTCTCAGAATACTTTCGGTAGCTTCTTTACCCAACCTGAACGTAAGATGTTTAGGTCGAATTTCATCATTAGCTTTTGCTATTTGACTCAGCATATCTCGTTCCTTTCAAAACATGTTGATGCGTTAGTGTCTCAGACTATACTGACCTAGTCAAAATTAAGGAGTCTTATTTATAGGAGAAAGATGAGTATGGAGAGGAGTAGAAGGATAATGATGATGATGACGAGGAGGAGGATGGTAATGATGATAATGAGGAGGAGGAGAAGGAGGATAATGATGATGATAATGAGGAGGAGGAGAATGATGATGAGAATGAGGAGGAGCTATCCTATCTTGAACGTTGTATATTGCTTTATACGGATCCAAACGATCTTGTGTATGAGCTGCAATTTTTTATTAATAGTGACCATTTGCTACAAAGCCCTGTGTGTCAAGCAGTTATTAAGAAATTGCGTCAAAAACATGTAATATATTAGTAAATACTTTTATAAATCTAGGTCAAGATTTTTTTTTTTTATAATGAATGTGATCTATTAAAACTAGTTTAAGATTGTTGTTGATTACAAATTTATATTAAACGAATAAAACTATGTGCATTCAATCGTAATTTCCTATCCTGTTAGAATAATTCAATAAATTAATTAGTTTCTTATTTAATTTTTCAAGTTATTAACTATTTTGATCTAAAATTGGTTTAACTTAATAATTATTTATCTTGGTTTAATGAGTATTGGCTTAATTTAATTACTTTTGCCTTAGTTTCATTAGTTATAATTTTTAAGTAACCCTATTAGTAAGTTCCGATTATGGCAGAAACTTCATACTGCGCATGCGCAAATTACCATGCTTTGAGCGACAAGACTCATGCGTGCATCCCAGGCTTTGCCACCTAAGCATAATTCTCGAGTTTTCAATATATAATGCGTTGATAACCGAGTTAAGTACTTTCCAAGATGGCGGTAATGCACTAAACCTCACTTTTCTGATTTAAATTTAGTTTTTTGTTGTTATATTAATTCCTTCAAAATAGCCCTAGGGTCTGAGAACGCGAAATTCAAATTGATAAAATGTAGGTTGATCCAAGCGACAGTATTAGAAAGCGCATACGCAGAGTACACGTAGATGCTAGTAAGGTAGATCACCGAACACCCTCGGACCCTCTCCGTTCAACATACACGATAGAAATATAGACGTTTTAAAACCTTTGTTTCGATTTCTCATGCATCTCGTTGTCTATCTCACATGGCAGAAAGAAAGATCCGATTGACTGCAGGCTACAGTGCCCCAGCAATTTGGAAATTTTAATGAAATGTGAAAATTTTACAAATAAATAAATCAGATTTTAATGTTCAACCATTGCCCTTATTATTTCTTAATCACTTAAAGTTACTATATAAGATTTTTTGTCTTCGTTTCATTTACTTAATTTTACTAAGATTTAAATTGATTCGCCAGTTAATGAGTTAAAGCACGGAAAATTTAAATTGATAGAATGTAGGTTACTTAAAACAGCGCAGGAAATCTCAACGCAACACACACAGCTTGTCGGTAAGGCACGGACAGACTGAGAATCAATTCAACGGCCAATAAATGCATTATCGACTGTTGATACATTGATATCAATGCTGACAGAAAGTACTGAGTGACCTCTTCAGTTATTTACACCCGACTAGGGAGGTAGGCTCCTAATATAGCGACTCACGCTCGATCTGTGACTAGAGATATGCATTATCGACGGCCCCTGTTTTACCGAATTATGGTAAAATGATAATGTAAAAAAGTTGCCGACTTACCTGTTTTACCAACTGTATGTTAACATGACTCCCTACCTTAACGACATATAGTAAAGTGAGGATACTAGAAATTACCGGCCTCCCTGTTTCGCCAACTGATGGTAATGCAGCTCCCTACCTTACCGATATATGATAAAATGATGATATCAAAAATTACCGACCTCCATGTTTTACCGACTGATGGCAACACAACTCCCTACCTTACCGACATGTGAAAAATGATAACATTAAAAATTACCAACCTACCTGTTCAACCGACTGTTGATACATTGATATCCATGCTGACAGAAAGTACTGAGTGACCTCATCAGTTATTTACACCCGAATAGGGAGGTAGGCTCCTGATATAGCGACTGACGCTCGGTCTGTGACTGGAGATGTGCATTATCGACGGCCCCTGTTTTACCGACTTATAATACAATGATAATATAAAAATAAAATGGTGTGAGTTTTGCTGACTACTGGTCAGTAGTCAGCAGTACTGGACCAGTAGTCAGCAAAACTCACACCATTTTATTAACTACTACCCTGGTCGACACTAAGAACATTTAATTATATGATAATATGAAAAGTTGCCGACTTACCTGTTTTACCAACTGATGTTAACATGGCTCCCTACCTCACCGACATATAGTAAAGTGATGATATAAAAAATTACCGGCCTCCCTGTTTCGCCGACTGATGGTAATGCAGCTCCCTACCTTACCGACATATGAAAAACGATAACATAAAAAATTAACGACCTACCTGTTTTTCCGACAGATGGTAGCATTTCTCCCTACCTTACCGGCTGATGGTAAAATGATGATATAAAAAATTACCGACCTCCTTCTTTTACCGTCTGATAGTAACATGGCCCCCTACTTTACCAAAACATGGTGAAATGATAATATAAAAAATTACCTGCATATCTGTTTTACCGCCTGATGGTAATATACTGTTTCACCGATCAATGGTCACTTAGCACGGCACAGTGGGCCAGGATCCCACTTTTTTGGCCAAAAGTCGAGGTTTGAACTTGAATCAATTGAATATATTTTCGACTTTCAGACACCTCGAAGTATCTGTATTTGGAGTTTCTTATCAATCAGATGCCCTGCGTTTCTTTGAGAAATAGTCAAAGTCGAAAAATGGATCTCGATTTTCTATACTTGGCGACTAAAAAGAAGTAATACAATTTTATGATATTTATCGAAAAGCAATCGGTTTTTGGTTTTCTTGAATACAGTTTGGATCAATAAATTCAGGAAATGGTGAAGAATCTACGACACTCGTCTAAAATTTTTGAATTCACATGTTTTATTCACAAAATATTTCATTTTTCCCCGTAACGCCTGCTGCCAAAACTTCATTCCCCGGCATTCCCCTTCACATCCAAAAAAGTCGGGTATCAGCGGGTTCCTTGGGATGTCTACTTAGACGCAAGGGTGCTCACTTTTGCTCGAATTCATATCCTGCTGAAGAAACCACGAATAACTGTGAGCTCACGCATGGAGTCGTCCCCGCGTAACAGCGCACGGCGCTGCAAATTCTCACATACACTTGAGTCCCGCTATACTGGCCGTTCCGGGGGTACACACGATGGCGTTCACACTGTTTCGGGACTCTCCAAACCGTCCTTCTTATCCTTCTTGCTTGTGGCTTCTTATAGTGCCAAATTGTAAACATCGCAACTCCGCTGACCTAGCAAGCGCCTCTCTTTTGCAGGACTATAGTGTATAATATACAGGGTGTCCACGCCAGGGCTTACCAAAAAGTATGCAACCCGCTGTACACGGCCATAAGAATAGCATTGGCGTGTAAGACGGGTTGCATAATTTTCGGTAAGCCCTGGCGTGGACACCCTGTATATTTGGAATTTCGTCTCTTTGACTACCGCTGGATTTTCCCAGTGTCTTTTCTGAAATATATATTGAACGAGATCCGAATGGATAGATTCATCTTGTTTTTCTTTTCAAAAGATACTAGATTATCGTAATACCCTAAGTGTAATTTTTTTAGAAAATGAAAGCTGCACGAAGCTTATAGTTTCTTGCCGTCCGCTTTTCGGCTTCATTTCCATTTATTGATAAATGTATATTTATTGATTTATTCAATATAGCAACATTCACAAAACGTGAGATTTAGGAAAAAAATCCAAAGCATGAAGCAAGAGAGACTGGTGTTCAGTATACCTTGAATAAATTGAATATTGATAGACAAAAAGTAAAAACAAAAAATATTTGTTCAATCTACAAAAAATGAAAAAATGGAAAAAATAAAAAAATGTGAAAAAAATTATATCAAAATTGTACATAGAATATAAAAAAAAATTGGGGTCTCTAATGGCCTCTAACCTCCCCGTGGTAGACCCTGGTAACTGCAATTATATTACATTTTGTAGGCGAATGACAGGAACGTTCATGCAATTATGAACGAATTTTTTTCTTCTTGATTTCCATTTCAAATATTTCTATACTTCCACCATTCAGATGGATTAATAATCACATATCAAGGAAAAAACAAAACAAAAAATTGTTGTCCACTTTTCGTGGATTTTGTGGCTAGAAGAATGAAAAACACATCAAAATCTACAGAATGACAATTCCATTATGGTCAGGCACGGACTGGCCGTCTGGAATTTGGGAGATTTCTCGTTCGGCCGCCAGCTTGGAGGGCCGCCAAGGGCATACCCAGGGCCGCATTTAGTACAGGGCCCAGCAGGACCATGGCCACAGGGCCCTTACCGCAGTGCGGAAACAATTCATAATTTTCCATGCACACGCTTGTCCATCGGCTCCTACCTCGATGACCTTTTTTTTTTTATTTTTTTTTTTTGGAAGCCACTCCGGAAAAGGCCCGCTTAGGTACAAAATTCCAGGGCCGCCTTGATGTCCCAGTCCGTCCCTGATTTTGGTGGTCAAGTATTTGAAAAAATCGTTGAATTTACATGAAACGTGGCATCCAGGGGTTTTCGAGGGCGCTCATTCCAAATCTGACGTCAGAATTCCAAAAAACGAAATGGCCGATTCGATATATAATGTTTTGAAATACTCGTCCGCCATATTCGATTGGCCATTTTGTTTCTAAAAATGATGACTCTAGATTTGAAATAAGCACCCTCGAAAACCCCTAGATACCAATTTTTAAGTATATTTAATGATTTTTTGAAATACTT
Source organism: Andricus quercusramuli (assembly GCA_932178445.1). Classification (NCBI taxonomy): domain Eukaryota; kingdom Metazoa; phylum Arthropoda; class Insecta; order Hymenoptera; family Cynipidae; genus Andricus; species Andricus quercusramuli. The sequence goes on from CAKNXH010063786.1 coordinate 11,112, forward strand.
GTCCGCCAGATTGAAACCGCCATTTTGTTTTTTGACATTTTGACGCCAGATTCGGAATCAGCGCCCTCGCAAACCCTAAATACCGCGTTTGAAGCAGATTCAATAATATTTTGAAATACTCGTTCGCCATATTGGATCCGCCATATTGGATCCGCCATATTGGATCCGCCATTATGAATTTGTAATTTTTGACATCAAATTTGGAATGAGCGTCCCCAAAAACCCCAGTATAACAAGTTTTAGGTGAATTCGACGTAAAATCGAATTTTGGTCACTTGTTGTGGTTCCTGGCCCACTGTGCGTCGCAAAGTAGTGGTCGTACACACATACTAAAGCATCACCAGCTGATAAGTATTTACTACCAGAATGTCAGAGGTGTGCGAACGAAGGTGCATCAATTGCGTCGATCAATCAATTTAATTCTAAATGATATCATAATTTTTTGCGAAACATGTCTTAGTAAAGAAATAAACAGTTCCGAATTAGGATAAAACAATTTTGATGTTTTTCGTTGCGACCGCAGTCTAGCTACTAGTAACTACTCTTGCGGTGGGGGGTTCTTGTTGCCTCGAAACACAGATTCAGGTTTGTTCGCCTTCCCACTAATGTAGACACAGTTGAGCATGTTTGGGTCAAAGCAGTAATCGGAACAACTGCTCATTTACTAGGAGTTTTCTACGTCCCACCCAACTTGACTTTCAATAACTATGCTCATTTGTGTAATACCTTCGAGGACGCAATTGACGCTTTTCCTAATGCTGTCGTTCATTTTTTTCGTGATTTTAATTTGCCTTATGCAGTCTGGAATGAGTCGTCTCACCATGAGTCAACCTGTGCGCCGAAACGTGGTTCCTTACAAGCGCATGTTGAAATAACGAACTTGATTTCGGATTCTATTGTCTATCTTAACATTCAGAAAATTAATAATAACTTTAATATGCATCTTTATTGTATGTATGTAGTGATTATGGTTGCAACGTTGCACTTTTCAACTGTAAGAAGGCCAATGTGGCGGCAATAAATAATTATCCAGGAAGCATTGAATGGAATTTTATCTTCGCTAAAGTTATAGCTAATGATTCTGTAGACATTTCCTATGCGCATCTGTATGTATCTTTTGAATATTTTGTTCCTTTGAAAGTCTATGTAGCATCCACTTTTCCTCCCTGGTTTAGCAGTGATCTCAAAATTTTTACAAGAGCGAAAAAGGCAGCTCACTTAAATTATAAACGCACTAAAACTACCGTCGACAATAATCATTTCTCCTCACTACGGGCACAGTGTAAATCAATTTCCGATTACTGTTACGCGCAATATATTCAAGATACTGAGAAATCTATAACAGGCAATCCCAAGTCTTTTTGGAATTATATCAATATGACACGCTCAGATGATAATTTACCTAAACACTTGTTTTGCGGTAATGACACAGCTGACACGAGTGAGGGAATTTCTGAGCTTTTTGCAGCCTTTTTTAAGTCAGTCTATAGGACCCCACTTGTCCACGAATGGCAATTTGACTTTTCTGACTGTATCGGCCATACCAAGCTGAAAAAACCAGTTCTCGTTAGATCACTGAAGTTAAGCAGTGTTGGGCGTGGTTAGTACTTGGATGGGTAACCGTTCGGGAATACTACTAACCGCGTGCTGTTCGCGTGTCGTGGGTGTGGTGAACCCACACTTGTAGTTATTTACTACAAGAAACTATCCACCTAGAAACACTACCCGAATCGGGTAGTGTCACGCCTACCCCGAAAGGGAAATGGCTTAATGGTATATATACATACATACATCGACTTTTCCAATGTACACATCAGACAAGAAGATATTAAGCTCAAAATATATAGTTGATGCGGTTTACACCGACTTTTCTAAAGCTTTCGACAAGGTCGACCATGGAATCCCCGTGGCAAAGCTCAGGGCAATGGGCATTTTCGGCAACATTCTTTCTTGGTTATCTAGCTACCTGGACGATCGGTGGCAATCTGTACGGGTTGGTAACAGCTACTCGGGGGGTTTCTAGGCTACATCTGGAGTACCACAGGGCTCGCACCTGGGACCACTGATGTTTCTTCTGCACGTGAACGACATTTGTGCCATTTTTAGATTTTGTCTGTGCCTCCTCTTTGCTGATGATCTTAAATTGTATGAAGCTATCCGGTCTCATTCGGCCTGCCTAGACCTTCAAGACTATCTCTTTCGCCTTGAAGCTTGGTGCACCCTAAACGGGATGCCATTAAACATCAATAAATGCGCGATTATCACTTTTACAAGAAGGAAATTGCCTATCCAACATCACTATTTCATTGGCGGGGAGGGTTTACAGAGAGTTTCAAGGATACGTGACTTGGGGATTATACTTGACGGGCTACTATCATTTGACGAGCAGATCTCGCAAGCGGCTAACCATGCTGTCAAAACTCTGGGATTTGTCACCCTAGCCCTTAAGACTCTATTTTGCGCTGGTCAGGCCAATTCTTGAATACGCCTCCGTTATCTGGTGCCCCCTCTACAGTGTTCATGAAATAAGACTCGAACAAGTGCAAAATCGCTTCCTGCGATTTGCAGCAAGGAAATTGGGAATGGTCATGACCAGACGTGATCACAACTGCGATGGCATTAGGGCACTACTAAATATCCCTAAACTGACCTCAAGATTTTTGTACGCGGACTTGTGCTTCTTCTATAATATATTGAATAGCAATATCGATAGCCCTAGTTTACCAGCTGAAATTAGATTTTATGTCAGTTCGAAATCATTGCGCTCTAGGATATTATTTAAGCTACCTTTGCGCCGCACCAACTATTGTTTCAACTCAATACTCAATAGAATCTGCAACGAGGATAACCAACATGGCAAAGATATCGATTCCTTTGATGTATCTGCGATACGTTTCAGACAAGCCCCACGCAATGCGCTCAACGCGATTCAGTAATGCGGACGAGCTAATCGAAATTGCATTATATGACTTTAATTAGTTTTACTTTTATTCTTAAGATGTTTTTATAAAGAGCGTTGCCCGTACACTGATCAAATGAATAAAAAAAATTGTCTTAATTTTAAAAATGAATCAAAAATTCTAATCATGCTTCGGTTACCTTATAAAAATTATTTTTAAAAAATTATTCACTTATCAAAAAATTTTCACTAATTATCTCTAAGTACTTTGACTTTTCCAAAATTTGTTTACCCAAAAACGCAACATTCGCAATTCTTGCAGGAATTTTATGAGTGGAATTGCAAAAAATGCAACATTGATTTAAAAAACGATGGTGTGCGTTATGCATACAGTTTTGCAAATCATATAATAGTCTCTTTTCAATGGAAAGAAACAGAAATAACATTTTGCAAAACCATCGGTATTTTCGCTCGGGAGTGATTAACAAAATAATAATTTGTTTACAATTAATAATGTTGCAAGGTTGTAAACAGTTTTCAAATGTTATATAACGTTGGTAATGAGTTGTTTATCACTCAGAACGATTTGAAAAATGTTTGTAATTTTTGGCTAGTTCACAAAAGTAGCTAATTTGTTTAAATGCAATTTTAATATTATTGCCGGCCGAGCAAAGTTTTGCAAATTTGATAATTTCCCATTCTCGACATTTCTAACATTCGCTACCCAAAAACACAACCTTCGCTATTTTCTCTGGAATTTTAGAAGTCAGATTGCAAAAAATTTATCAATAATTTAAAAAACGATGATTTGCGTTATTTCTTTAGTTTTACAAATCATATAATAGTCTCTACTCAATGAAAAAAGCAGAAACAACATTTTGCAAAACCTTCGGTATTTTCGCTGGGGAGCGATTAACAAAATAATAATTTGTTCATAATTAATAATGTTGCCGTATCACGAACATTTTGCAAATTTAATACAAGATAGAGACGGAATTTCTAATCACTCACTCAAGTTTGCAAAATGTTTTGAATTTTCATGAATCAATGGGGGGCGAATGTTGCAAATTAATTTTTTTAAACAAATTGCCGACCCGATCCCGTTTTGCAAAATGTTCTTGTATGCTCAAGATATGAAAAAACTACTATAGTATTTTTTTGGAGACCTTCGAAATTTTTGTTAATTGATTTGATTTTTATGTCTAATTCCACTGGTCTATGATACCTCCAAATGCCTACGACATATATACCTATATATATATATATATATATATATTTTCGGTTTCGGTTTCGATTCCCTTGGAATAGAACCGAAGGGCTTATGACAAAGCCACCGAACGGGTTGCGGATAGAGGGTCCCCGTACCAAGGGTTTCTGCTGAATATGGATACAATAATTAATAAGCAGTCGCGGACAATTGTCCAGGGATATTCCCGAAGGAATAACCCCTAAGCGAAGGTGTGCGAACCGTGCCGAAAGCTGCATGTCACCTGGGTGAGGTGTCTTTAACGGTGACTCTGGGATATCGGGCGATGTCTCAGAGTAATAGCCTTATCCTTGCACGCGGGGCTCTACAAGGATGGACGAACCCTTTCCCTAGCTGCTCGTGGGAACAACAATGAAACCAAAAAACCGCCAAAATGTTGTAGATGCGGTTCAAAACGATCGAACGCGCAGAGCACCCGACAATGGATCGGCAAACAATGCCGATCGTCCTAGAGTTCGGGGTGCTGAAAATAATTTAGATGGAAACACAACGACGAACCGGCGAAACGCCCACATTGAGTGGACGGATCAACTTAAGAATGATGTGTTAGACTGCTACGATTCCAGTATTATCCCTGTTCGTGGAGGCTTTATGGTGCGTATGCATACTCTGTGGTGTCAGAAACACCCAGAGCTTCAACACGTTTCGCATCAGTCTTTGCGAAATCAAGCCGACTGCCTCCGCAAAAATGGATATGTACGCGGAGCGCTTCCTCAACCGCTGCTTGAACAAGCTGCAGACGAAGATGAGACGACATTAAGACCAACCGCAGAAAGTAGGCACCTTCTTGAAGATGATGGCAATTTCAGTACAAGGAGGAACATCAACATGCAGGTTCCTCTTAAGCCCCAAGATCTGGCTGAAATGGATGCCTCCCTTTGTGGAGATAT